>VWZO01012840.1:73754-88564 GCA_013396975.1 Bucco capensis
ATTTATTAATATAATGAAATTATTAGAGTATTTATTAACATAATTAAATTATCAGAGTATTAATTAATATAATGAGATTATTAGAGTATTTCCTCATATAATGAAATTATTTATTAATATCATTAAAGTATTAGAGTATTTATTAATATCATGAGATCATTAGAGTATTTATTAACATAATGAAATTATTAGAGTATTTATTAACATCATTAATTTATTAGAGTATTAATATAATGAGATTATTAGAGTATTTCCCCATATCATGAAATTATTGGTGTATTTATTATCATGAGATTATTAGAGTATTTATTAATATCATGAAATTATTAGAGTATTTCTTCACATCATGAAATTATTAGAGTATTTATTATCATTTAATTATTACAGTATTTATTAACAGCATGAAATTATTAGAGTACTTAGCACGAAATTATTAGAGTATTTATTACTATCATTAAATGATTAGAATATTTATCAATATCACAAAATTATTAGAGTATTTCCTCATTTAATGAACTTAGAGTATTTCTTCATATCATGAAATTATTAGAGTACTTATCGACATCCCAAAATTATTAGAGTATTTATTAACATCATGAAATCATTATTTATTAATATCATTAAATCATTCGAGTATTTCTTTGTATCATGAAATTATTAGAGTATTTCCTCTTATCATGAAATTATTAGTGTATTTCTCCATATCATTGAAGGATTAGAGGATTTCTTCCTATCATTAAATTATTAGAGCACTTATTCACACCATTAAATGATTAGATCCCTTATTAATAGCATGAAATTCCGACTTCCCCCATGGAATTATTATGGTGCTGCCCTGCTATTGAGCTAATAATAATAATAACAATTTCCCCCCTGCTCCTGAGCTAATAATCAATCAATCAATCAGTGTCGCTCGCTTGCTCCTGAGCTAATAATCAATCAATCAGTGTCCCTCCCTTGCTCCTGAGCTAATAATCAATCAATCAATCAGTGTCCTTCACTTGCTCCTGAGCTAATAATTAATCAATCAATCCATGTCCCTCCCCTGCTCCTGAGCATCTCCAAGTCCTCCCTTGCTTCTGAGGCAAGCTCCCGAGCAATGGCAGTTGCTGTTGCAGTGCTGGCAGCTCAGGGCATCATCTCCCTAACCTTGTGTGTTTCACCACCTCAGGACACTGTCTCCTGCCAAGTCTCCTTCTTCCTCCACTGGATCCATTGCTTCCAGCAGGAAATATCCTTACCCCATGCCACCGCTTCCTGACGAGGAGAAGAAAGCCAACAGGCAAAGTGCCAGGGTAAGGTGTTGTCCTCTTCTAGTGTTTTCCTCCTCCTCAAGGCCTCGATGGAGGAGGCTCTGCCGGAGGCAAGGAGGGAGGGCAGCATCCGTGAGCAGCACAGGCATGTCCTTCATTCCCTGGCCTCCAGAAGCTAACCAGCACAGGCATGTCCTTCATTCCCTGGCCTCCAGAAGCTGGGGGCTGTGTCAGCAGAGAGCTCCAGGTTGCTCTCCAGCCTGCCCTGCAGGCTAGGAGTGTGGAAGGGCAGCTCTGTTTGATCTCTTCCTCAAGGATCTGGATGAGGAGATCAAGTGCACCCTCAGTAAGTTGGGCAGCTGACACCAAGCTGGGTGCAAGTGTGGATGTGCTGATCCAAGGCAGGATGCTCTTGGCCTCCTGGGCACTCTGCTGGCTCAGCTTCAGTTGCTGTTGAGCAACCCCTCCAGATCCTTTCCTAGCAGCAGCTTTCCAGCCTGGAGCATCCATGGGGTTGTTGTGACCCAAGTGCAGGATCCGGCACTTGGCCTTGTTGAACCTCATCTCCTTGGCCAAGTCCTGGTGCTCTGAGCAGAAGAGAGTGACAAATCCTCTCTAGACTGGTCAGTAGAACAGAGAGGCACCAGGGGCTGGCAGGAGACCACTTGGTACCCAAGTGATGGAGATGCAATTCCCCAGACAAGCTCCTCACCCTCTTTGGGTAACATCTTGTTCTCTCCCGGTGTTCAGTATCTCTTTGTGTTCCTTTTTCTCCTCTCCAGCTATGGGAGACATCCATCTAGCTGCACTGCTCTCCTGGGGTGACATCAGGACTCTTTCCTTCCACTTTTATAGCAAGTCAGCACCACTGAGTGACTGCAAGGTCATCTGCTCTTCAGGCAACTCACGAGGTCAGCAGTGATGCCTGTGGTCACAGGGAGAAGCTCCTCTCCTCTGGAAGGGGGAAACAAGGACAACATCCTTCTTGTCTCTCTTTTTTCACTACTCTTTTATGGATTGGATGAACCACACTGACCAACAGGGAGATCATCAGTCTGGAGGTGACCAGGCTGCTCCAGAAGATGACTCCCCACCAATCCCACCTGCCAGGTCCAGCTCAGAGAGAAGGTTTGGCTTGGGCTTGGATTTTGTCTCCTCTGCTTCATTGCAACCTTGGAGTCAGAGCAGGCTTGGAGCTGTGGGAATGTGCCTCCTGGAACCTCTCTAGGCTGTCTGCATGGACCTGCTTGGTCTTTCCTTTCCAGAGGGAAGGGATGCACAACCTACTCTAGTAGAAATTAGCATGCAGGAGTAAGAAATATAGGATTATTTTTGATTGTTTTCTTTTTTTGGAGCCAGGATTCCAAGCTTGGGAAGGGAACTCTTTGACACCAATGTCAAACCAACATGGATCTTCTCTCTCTTTCTTTTTTTTTACCTTCCTTGTTTATAATCTCAGTATAAAAATGGTATAGATGTGAACATTTGATGATGTCAACAACATCTCTGTGATTCCCTCCCTTGTGTTTTGTTTGCCAAATGCCTCAAAGGCCTAAGGTCACCACACTGCTGCTTTGTCTCATCTCCTGGGTAAGCTGCAGGAAGCACAGGCCTGGCAAGCTGTGGCTCTCAGAAAGTGCTGTTTGACCAAAAGCTGTGCTAGCATCATCTCCTCTGTGTCTTCTCCTGGCTGGACAATCCAACTTGGCTGGTAGGCTGCCAGAGAGCAGGTGAGCAAAACTCATCCACTGGACAATGCTTCCAGGGATGAAATTGTTCCTCAGATCCAAGCTGAACCTCTCCTGGTGCAACTTGAGGTCATTTCTTCTTGTCCTGTCACCTGGGAGAAGAGATCAACCTCCAGCTGGCTCCAAGCTCCTCTCAAGGAGTTGTAGAGAGTGAGAAGGTCTCCCCTGAGCATCCTCTTCTCCAGACTAACTAATCCCTGATGTGGCAGAGAACAGAGTCTTTAAGCAAGGTGCAGGCCAAACTCATGGGACACTTGGGAATCCTCCTATGGATCCACTTGGGAAACCTTCTCAGCAGCTAGTTCAGGATGTGGTGGAGTGAAGTCCCTGGCAAGTTTTTTGGGCACTAAACTGAGTATAAGTGAATTTAGCCAAAAACAAAAAGGTGTGGGGTAGGAAAGACTAAACCTTCTGCCATGGAGCTGTTAGTCTTGTGTCTGAGTGGGTGGTTAGCTTTCTAACACCTGAGACTTCTCAAGGTTGTGGTAAACCAAACTCTTTCTGCTGGGGAAGAAGCTGGGTGATGGTAAATCAGTTGAATAATCCTCCAGCATTCCAAGTGGGATGAGGAATGAGCTTCAGGAGGTGCACTGAAGAAGGAAAACCTGCTTCTGTGTGGAGTGGTCTGGTCAGCTCCTGAGCTCTTGCTGGGATGGGAACAGCTGGGATGCTTCTGGATCTTCTAGGTCTGACTAAGCAGAGCTGTTTGAAAGCCTCAGGATTGGGCTGGGGGCTGGGGGAGGGCAAAGTCTTGGTGTTGGAGTCATTTCCCTTCCGAGCTGACAGGTTTCTGGTAGGTATTTTGGAGAAGGACAAGCATGAGGTCAAGTGGAAGCAGGCAGACCATCTCTGGAAGGGAAAAGGGAAAGCTTCTGCACTTTGATGGAGAGGAAAGATCCATCAGCACTGAGTTTGGCCAAGATTGACTTCAAGTGTAGGTTCGTGGGTTGAAGGGAGTTGGTGGCATGCATGGAGTGAAGCTCTGAGCCATCCCCACGGGTAGCATCAGCACAGGATGTCTGTCACTGATCTCACTGGGCTTTGAGCAGGAGCTTCGGGGGCTCTGGCAGGCAGGATGCCACACACTGACTCCTCGTGTGCTCTTGTTTGCACACCAAAGGCTCTCCTGGCTGTGTTCCTTCAGTTGCTCTCCTGCTTTGCTTGAGCTCCTCTGGAGCTGCTGCTGACACAGTCCTGCCTGTGCTGTCACTTCTAACAGTCCCATTCCCTTTTGGTGGCTGGAAATCTAGTTCTGGGCACCAAGTTGAAGTTGAAGGAGCCTTAGCTTTCACTTTGAAGTGTCAGAGCTGGGTGAGCTTCCAGCACTGGTGGAGCTCAAAGGGAGATGTTAGCTTCTATGCTGTGCTTTCTTGCCTCTAAGTGGTAGTTATCAGACTAATAAACTTGCAGAGTGCAACTCTTCTTTCTCCACTGCACTTCCTTACACTTGGCAACAGCAATAGAAATTGCCACCTAATACCTCAGAGCCTCAGGAAGGTTGGAAAAGACCTCTGAGAGCATCAAGTCCAAGTGTCAAGCAAAGTCACCCTCATGGTGTGGTCAGTGAGATAGCTCAGTCTTGTTGCTTTTACTCTTTGGCTTTTACTCTCTGGGTCTACTCTTTGCTTTTATTCTTGATCATCCTTTTGGTTGTTATGCTGATTTTCGTCCCTGAATTGCTAGCTGTAGCTGCCTGTTGGCCTGAGGAGCATCACCAGCTGTCTGTGGGAGCACAAGGAGTGGGGAGGGGACACGGCTGACAGGGACATCACAGACATCATGCTGAGCAATAAAAGCAGGAGGAAGGTTGGTAAGGGAGAGTCTGCTCCTCAGACATTGGTGCCTTCAGCATGGATGCTGAGGGGAAGGAAGGNAAACTCATCCACTGGACAACGCTTCCAGGGATGAAATTGTTCCTCAGATCCAAGCTGAACCTCTCCTGGTGCAACTTGAGGTCATTTCCTCTTGTCCTGTCACCTGGGAGAAGAGATCAACCTCCAGCTGGCTCCAAGCTCCTCTCAAGGAGTTGTAGAGAGTGAGAAGGTCTCCCCTGAGCATCCTCTTCTCCAGACTAACTAATCCCTGATGTGGCAGAGAACAGAGTCTTTAAGCAAGGTGCAGGCCAAACTCATGGGACACTTGGGAATCCTCCTATGGATCCACTTGGGAAACCTTCTCAGCAGCTAGTTCAGGATGTGGTGGAGTGAAGTCCCTGGCAAGTTTTTTGGGCACTAAACTGAGTATAAGTGAATTTAGCCAAAAACAAAAAGGTGTGGGGTAGGAAAGACTAAACCTTCTGCCATGGAGCTGTTAGTCTTGTGTCTGAGTGGGTGGTTAGCTTTCTAACACCTGAGACTTCTCAAGGTTGTGGTAAACCAAACTCTTTCTGCTGGGGAAGAAGCTGGGTGATGGTAAATCAGTTGAATAATCCTCCAGCATTCCAAGTGGGATGAGGAATGAGCTTCAGGAGGTGCACTGAAGAAGGAAAACCTGCTTCTGTGTGGAGTGGTCTGGTCAGCTCCTGAGCTCTTGCTGGGATGGGAACAGCTGGGATGCTTCTGGATCTTCTAGGTCTGACTAAGCAGAGCTGTTTGAAAGCCTCAGGATTGGGCTGGGGGCTGGGGGAGGGCAAAGTCTTGGTGTTGGAGTCATTTCCCTTCCGAGCTGACAGGTTTCTGGTAGGTATTTTGGAGAAGGACAAGCATGAGGTCAAGTGGAAGCAGGCAGACCATCTCTGGAAGGGAAAAGGGAAAGCTTCTGCACTTTGATGGAGAGGAAAGATCCATCAGCACTGAGTTTGGCCAAGATTGACTTCAAGTGTAGGTTCGTGGGTTGAAGGGAGTTGGTGGCCTGGCATGGAGTGAAGCTCTGAGCCATCCCCACGGGTAGCATCAGCACAGGATGTCTGTCACTGATCTCACTGGGCTTTGAGCAGGAGCTTCGGGGGCTCTGGCAGGCAGGATGCCACACACTGACTCCTCGTGTGCTCTTGTTTGCACACCAAAGGCTCTCCTGGCTGTGTTCCTTCAGTTGCTCTCCTGCTTTGCTCGAGCTCCTCTGGAGCTGCTGCTGACACAGTCCTGCCTGTGCTGTCACTTCTAACAGTCCCATTCCCTTTTGGTGGCTGGAAATCTAGTTCTGGGCACCAAGTTGAAGTTGAAGGAGCCTTAGCTTTCACTTTGAAGTGTCAGAGCTGGGTGAGCTTCCAGCACTGGTGGAGCTCAAAGGGAGATGTTAGCTTCTATGCTGTGCTTTCTTGCCTCTAAGTGGTAGTTATCAGACTAATAAACTTGCAGAGTGCAACTCTTCTTTCTCCACTGCACTTCCTTACACTTGGCAACAGCAATAGAAATTGCCATCTAATACCTCAGAGCCTCAGGAAGGTTGGAAAAGACCTCTGAGAGCATCAAGTCCAAGTGTCAAGCAAAGTCACCCTCATGGTGTGGTCAGTGAGATAGCTCAGTCTTGTTGCTTTTACTCTTTGGCTTTTACTCTCTGGGTCTACTCTTTGCTTTTATTCTTGATCATCCTTTTGGTTGCTATGCTGATTTTCATCCCTGAATTGCTAGCTGTAGCTGCCTGTTGGCCTGAGGAGCATCACCAGCTGTCTGTGGGTGCACAAGGAGTGGGGAGGGGACACGGCTGACAGGGACATCACAGACATCATGCTGAGCAATAAAAGCAGGAGGAAGGTTGGTAAGGGAGAGTCTGCTCCTCAGACATTGGTGCCTTCAGCATGGATGCTGAGGGGAAGGAAGGCAAGCTTTGGAAGCTGGAGCTCCTCTAGGCAGCAGGTGGGACCTTGCCAGTGCTCAGCTGCTTGTTGGGAGCAGCAGCAAGCTCAGAACAAAGCAAGCTGTCAGATGAGGTCAGGATGCAGCCCTGCCTGGAGCAGCCTGCTTAGCTGATTCCAGCAGTGGGCTCAGTGCTTCCTGGAGCTGAGGCAGCTCCAAGCTCTTACAAACCTAGGCCCCAGCAGTGAGCAGGAGGTGAGGCAGCACTCAGGCACAAGCAGAGGTGCCTGGCCCTGGCTCTCATCCCTGCAGCATGCAGCCAGCTGCTTTGCTTTGCTTGCTGTCTGTGTTAACCAGGGCAAGTTTGGCTTGAACAAACTCTCAACACGAGGCCTTAAGCCCTTGTCTATTCCAAGCTGAGGATGGAGAGCCTAAGGATGCCTGCTCCAGGGATGCTCTCAGCTCCTCCTGCCCTGCTGGAGCAAGCAGAGATGCTGAGGTGTGTTGCTGAGACTCTTGCTTGCATCTCCCACCTGTGAAGAGAGAACCTCATGGCTTTGCTTTTTTCCTTTTCTTTAGGATAAAGATCTCTTCCCAGAGGTAGTGTTTTCTAGAGAAAACTTATTTTTATTGCTGCATAAATGCAAAGTGTTGTTTTTTTTTCCCAGCATAGCAAAGCATTAAGAGAGTTTGGAATCTGCTGCCAAGATTTTGGGGGTGATTGTGTCCCAATAAGCTTCATTTTCTGCTCATGGAAATGCACTGTTAATAAAAAAATCAACTCTTAAGTGGTAAAACACTTTGAAAGGCAAAGAGGACAGAGTTCCAGCCCTGGAGCTGGGCTAGCCTTGGCCACAAAACAACCAATCTTTGGTGTCTTTGCTCCTTTAAAAAAACCCCAAAACCAAGTCCTGGAAACAGAAGACTTGTGGCAAACAGCCCCCTGAAGCATTGCCATGGCAAACTTACTGCCTTGGAGTGACATCTTTTGTTGTCCTCAGCATTCCCAGGCCTTGGGGCTGCTGAAGGATTTGCCTCTCCTGGAGCTGAAGCAAAGGTTGCTTTGGCTCCAACCCAACCCTTGTCCTGCTGGGCTTCTCCAGCCCTGCTCCCTGCTCCCTACCACAACAGCAGCACTGTGTCCACTTGTAGGAGAGGATGGAATATCAATGCCTGTGCTTTTCAGTGTTCCTGACCTGTTCTAACAGCAGTAAAGTGACTTTCAATGACCAAAGGCTCTTGTGTGGCTTTTCTTCTAGAGTTTAGATCCATGGATCAGGCAAAAAGCCTAATAACAGAATAAAGATGTGATTTTAATTTTCCCCCCACTTCCAGGGTTGAAAATGCTCCTGGGAGCTTCTCAAGTTTTGTTTTAGGCTCCTCCTGTTCTCCAGGTTTGCATGTCCTAGGGGAAAAAGGAATCAATCTGAACTTTCAACTGTGCCCAATTATTAGTGCAAAGGTCAAGAGCATCCCTGCTTGGGATCCTGTCAGCATCCTTCCCAGGAGGGAAAGGACAAGCTCCCCACAGGCTGTCTTGGATCTTTTAGAGCAGGTGCAGAGGCCACAAAGCTGAGCTGAGAGCCTCAGAGAGCTGGGGCTGCTCAGCCTGGACAAGGCTCTGCTTGCAGCTACGTTCACTGGGAAAGGGAAGCTCAGTGTCTCAAGTGACACTTGATGAAAAAACCTTTCCTAGAGTGAGCCAAACCAGAGGCAGGCTCCTGCTGGATCACAAGAGCTCTCCCTGCTCTCTTGGCTTGCATCCCTGGGCAGGAGAAGCTCTCCCAGGGAGCCTTGCACTCAGGTCATGGTGACACACACTTCACCTCCTCAAAACAAACAACTTCATCTTACTGATGTTCTCCCAGCCCAGGGGAAAGGATCCTTCCAAGAGCTCTTTCCCTTTCCACCTCTGTCTTCATGCTGCCAGAGACCAAAGAGTATTCAGCAGCTGATGCCATGCACAGGATACTGCTTGAGACGGAATGACAGAAGTTACATCCTTTTAGTAAATCACAGGCAAAAAAAGAAACCCACTGCAGAAAGATTTCTGTCATCTGAGTGACACAGCAAGTTTATGACAATAAAAACATCTTTGGACCGTCCCAGGTTGGAAGTGAGAGGCAGCAGTGCAGCAGGAGTTCATCTTCACTGCCAAAACCAACTGTCTGGAGCAATTCCTTCCGAAAAGAAGCCATTTGGAGAGAAGACAATCAAAGGGAAGAGCTGGCAAAGCAAAGCAGGAGCTGGAATGTGAATCCTCATCATCCATGGCTTGCTTCCTTCTCCTTCAGATGCTCATGACACACTGGATGAACTGCAGGAAGACAGAAATCCCCTCAGGCAGAGGGCAGAGGAGAAGCTGGCACTTTCCCTCCTGAAATCCCCACTGCCATGACTCTCTTCTGTCACAAATCCAGTCCCTGCCCCACAGAGCTCTGCAACTAAGGATGAGAATTAGCTAGCAGGGAATTAAAGCAAAGATCTGGACTCAAATCTGAAAGGTTTTGCCCAAACTTGATGTTTCTGTGAGAACTTCTTGAGGCAACACTCCCCAAAGCCCAGAGCTAACAGAGAAGCTAGGCACCAACTGAAATCATCACACTCTGCCTCCAGCTCTGAGTTTTCCTAGAGATTTTTAACCCAGTCAATGGCACTGATCCCTTGCAAATTCCCTTCACTTACATCATCATACTGGAAGTTGACAAAACCCTGCTGAGAGGTGTCCCTTCTTCTGAAACATTCTGCAAGCAGGCAGGAAGGAAACAAAGCAGAAAGCAGGTCAGAAGAATGAACACTTCAATCTTTGTTTTACAAGCTGGCTTCATTGATTTCCCCAAGGCAGAGAGGAATGAGAGCTCCTGCAGGACCCTGCAATCCATCCACTTCCCAGGAGTCACTATCCTATTTCTCACCTAGAGATCATTCTTTAGGTTCTGTTAATAAATCCAGCTTCCCAATTCTGATCATACAACTCCTTTAGTCTCTGCACTAAACCCTGCAGCAGTTTTCAGTCCATTTTTCAGTAGGGATGCAAGAGTTTCTAACTGTTCCAGCTCAACAGGAGCCACTAAAAGAAACCTATTTTGTGGGAGATAACAAATTGAGCTTGAGGGAAGGGAGCAAGCAGATTCTATCAAGGAAGAAAGTAGGAGGAGGATGATAGAAACAAGGTGACAATGCAGCATACCAGTGAGAGCTCTGAGCTTCACACAGCAGGCAATGTAATCATCAAAGGTGATCTTGCCCTGGCTGCTGAATCTCCTGGTGATTGCACTCACTGCCTGGGGACTCAGCCTGAAGCCTGGTGGGGAACACAAAGGCTGCTTTAGGGTGCACAATGCAAGAGCTTTCTAGCTGGGCTGTGTCACTGAGCATCTCCCCTCACCCATGCTGAGCAGAGCCTTCTCCAGCTCCTGGCGATCCACGGAGCCACTGCCATCACTGTCAAAGCTCACAAAGTGTTGCTTCCAGCCATTGAGCACAGCCCACAGCTCCTGGAACTCACTGAAGCCCAGCGTGCCAGACATGTCCCTCTGGTGCCACAGCTAAGGAAAACTGTACAGAAAAAGAGCCCTCTCTTCCAGGAAAACTCCTCAGGTTTCTCATCTCTCTATACAAAGGGTGAGAAAATGATATTTGACTGTTAACTAGAGCATCCCACAGCACAGCCAGAGAGAGAGCACTGAGCACAGGCACAGCTCACACAACTTGCTCTCCTCACTTGGCACTGAAAACTGATGTTAAATCACTCCTGGTTCAGTCTATCACTCCTGGTTCAGTCCGTCTATCACTCCTGGTTCAGTCTGTCTATCACTCCTGGTTCAGTCCGTCTATCACTCCTGGTTCAGTCCGTCTATCACTCCTGGTTCAGTCCGTCTATCACTCCTGGTTCAATCATTCCCAGTTAAATTGTTAATTAAATTAGTCTGAGCTCAGTAACTCACCAACTCCGAGCTCAGTAACTCACCAACTCCGAGCTCAGTAACTCACCAACTCCNCTCCGAGCTCAACAACTAACCAACTCCGAGCTCAACAACTAACCAACTCCGAGCTCAATAACTCACCAACTCCGAGCTCAATAATTCACTCACTCTGAGCTTAGTAACTCACTCACTCCGAGCTCAATAACTAACCCACTCTGAGCTCAGTAACTAACTCGCTCCGAGCTCAATAACTAACCAACTCTGAGCTCAATTCTTAGTTGCTTAGTTCAATTCTCAGTCCTACATCCTTAGCTTTGCACAGAACTGCTCTGACTCAGCCTGACTCTTCCTGCATCCAAGAGGGAAGAATCTCTTGGCTCAGATGGACACCACTTGTTC
This sequence comes from Bucco capensis, assembly GCA_013396975.1. Lineage (NCBI taxonomy): Eukaryota > Metazoa > Chordata > Aves > Piciformes > Bucconidae > Bucco > Bucco capensis. The sequence goes on from VWZO01012840.1 coordinate 84,815, forward strand.
CAAGATCATTCCCTCCTGTCAAATCCCTAAGAATGGCACTCCCCACTCCCAACACTCCTCATCGAGTCAAGGCTGGATGGGAATTCCAAAGCATCTCCCAAAGTCCTGGCACCTTCTCCTCTTTGCTTATGGGATGCAAGGAGGTTTGGACTTGGCAGCAGAGGATACATCCAGCATGGAGATCATCAGCCTGCAGGTCTCCAAGTTGAAAGCTGTGTCGATTAGAAAGAGAACAAACAGATGAGTACCAGAAGCATTTGCACTCCTGTCCAAACACAACATTTCCAGCTCATTTTGGGTATCCCCTACACAGTTAATCTAGAATCCTGCTTCCCCTGTGCACAGCCCAGATTTTGATCCAAATAACCATGATTTGGAGCAGACAATCGGCAGGTTACATTTCAAAGGAGAATCCATCCAGGTTTGGGGTTCCAGTGGTCTCCCCTCAGCAAGCCAGCTGGCCTCACAGCAGCTAGATTTGGGATGCTGGATACTAGGAGAGTCCTGCCCCACAATTCCTGCCTCAGGATCCCAGCTGAGTTCACACAGAAAGCACCTTCTGAAGGACCTTTTGAGGAGTGGGCTCCAAACCCAAAGCCATCCCCAACTCTACAGCTCTGAGGAGGCTGACAGGGGAAGTCCTGGATGCTCAGACAACTGCCCTTTCCCACATGGAAAGAAAGCCACTTTCCCATGCAAATCCAAAGGCACTGCAAACATTTTCTGGCAGCTGGCAGAGGAATTAGTAAGCTTTGGAGCTGGCCTGGGTATTTTTGGGGTGATTTGCATCATGAACTTACGTTTATAGGCTCCTGCAATCCCTGACTGGGTGAGACATCTCTGCAGCTCATCAGCATCTATTTGGCCATCCTTTGGGGAACAGAAGATGTTGTCAGCTCTGCTGTGAATTCCCTCTCCCAGGCTACTTATTCCCAGCTCCCATCCCTTTTCAGTGGCATTCCATCAGTTATTCTACCCCAAAACCAACTCAATACCTGTCTGCTCTGCCACAAGAACTGCCTTCCATGACCTCTAGCTGTAAGGGTGTTTCTGGAGTTGGTATTTTTGTAACACAAATTAGCTTTCCCATCTAATGATGGCCTAAAAAAAAGGAATGACAGCTTTCCCTAAAGCAATCCTTTCAGCTGAAGTGGGTGTTGGACTCACTTTAGCTTAAACATTTATCACCTCACTGCTACAGTAGGAAACCTGGATCACACAGCTCCTCTTTCCAAGATTGACAAACCTAACCCTCAGATCTAAGCCAAGATCTCTGCTGTAAACTGCCTGAAGCTCTCCAGGGATGGGGACTCCTGTGCCAATGCCTAACCACATTATTTTTCCTATTATCCAAACTGAAACACCACTTCTCCTCACTATTTGTAGTCAGTATTATTTATTTGGCACATCAGTCATTCCTCTTTCCAATATATCAATTATTCCCCAGGGGGGGAAAAAAAACAACCCAACCAATCAAACCAAACCTCACCAAAACAAACAAAAAACAGATTAGTTTAGGACATAAATAATATTCTATAAGCTTACCTGCCCTCCTACAGCAGCAAAATAACCATACAGAGGATCCTGAGCTTGGCCAGGGAATGCTGGTCCTCCTGGAGCTCCTCCATACTAGAGAAATCAAGAAGAAAATGCATTTGAAACCAATGATTCAGTTAAGAAACTGCAGTGTTTGTAGTTAAGAATCAACTCCTGGTTTTATAGACACACCATGCCCCCAAAAATCAGCCGAACTTATCAAAAGAGAATATTCCTTGAAAGAAGAAAAGAGACCCAATCTTGCTCTCAGTAGGCTCAGTTATTGTAAGTAAGCTGAGCTAAAAGGTAGCCCAGGAGCACTGCACTGCTCTAGGCATGTAGTAGCTCACCAAGGCTCAACTTTACTGCTCGCAGCAAATTGGGAACTGCAGGTAAGACTATGCAGATCTTCCTTTCCACTTCAAGGAAGATAAGCAAGATAGATCCCTGAGGGAAACTACTTGCAAGAGCAAGCTTTAAATAAAATGGATTCTTAACTGAAAATCATGAAATCTGAGAATCATCTCCTGAGCTGGAAGGGAGCCACAAGAATCACTGAGTCTCTGCACCCCCAAAATCACATCATAGACTAAGAGGATATAAGTTTATTGTTCCTAATATGTAACCTGATTCTCCCCTGGCACAATTTAAGGCCATTTCCTCTTGTGCTATCACTAGTCACCTGGGAGAAGAGATCAACTCCAGCATCCTGTGCCTGAAGAACCTGTGGCTGATGTCTAAGCTAAGGCTCCCCTGGCACAGCTCCATGCTGTTCCCTCAGCTCCTCAGCAGAGAGAAGAGCTCAGCTCCTGCCCCTCTGCTTCTCCTCCTCGGGAAGCTCTAACCCATCCTGAGCTCTCCCCTCAGGCTCCTCTTGCCCAGGTTACCTCTGCTGCTCAGCAGCTCATCCTGCTTGCCCAAGCTGTGCGACACAACCTCCATCCATCTTGTAGCAGACAAGAAGAAGAAGAACCAGAGTTTGCTCAGCTCTCCCTTGCTCTCCCAAGCCCCTTAGCTGTTTCTCAGCCCCGTGGGGCGATAAGAGCTTTTCCACAAGCCACCAACCCTCGCCCAGGGCATCGAGCAACAGCCCTACAAGTGCCTGCCTCCCGGGCAGGTGCTTCCTCTGCTCTCTTCTCCCATGAGCAAAGCCCAGAGCCACCCCGGGCCGGCTCCAGCAGCACCTTCCCTCCCGGGCATAGCCACAGCGGAGCGCCGAGGCTCTGAAGCCGGCGAGGGGGCTGAAGCCGGAGCCCCTCCCCGTACTGAGGGATGGGGTGAAGGCTCTCCCACCCCCACCGAGCCCCCAGGCCCTGTCCCCCTCATCGCTCGGGCTTACCCCGCCCTGGTAGAAGCCTCCGCCGGGCGCAGGCTGCCCAGGAAACGCCATCTTGGGCTGACCCCGACCCCGCGACCTTCCCCTGCCGCTCCAGCCTCGCCCGGGCACAACCACCCCGCAGGGAAAGGGGAGACCCGAACGCGCTGCGGGGTCCGAAAAGGGTCATGGCTGCGATTTCTGCCTCCATGTGCGGGGAAAGAGATTGTTCTACGTTTGATCACCGGGTAGTGCCAGGAGGTGCCGCTGGGAGCCGAGGGAACACCTCACTTCCCACCGCATCACCGCCCCTCCACCCCCATAGCGGTGGAACAGGCTGACGCCCCGGGGGTGGCTTGTGCTCCGCGTATGCACTAGGAAGTGTTGCCTTGGGCCGTGCCCGACAGCGGGGAAGTGGCTATGGAATTCTCAATCCCAGCTTGATGCGGGTTGGAAGGGACCTCTGGGGATCGTCGGTCTAACAGCGCTGCTCCAGCAGGGTCACCCACAGCAGCTTGCCCAGCATCACCTCCAGCTGGGCTTGCAGTCTCTGCCTGCTCCAGTGCTCAGTCACTCTCATGGGTCAGCCACGGGACACTGCTTGTGGGCAGCAAACCAGCATTGTAGAGCATAGGAATCATATTTCAGGTGGCTCAATACTGTGATTGTCATTCCATCAGTGCCTGATGACCAGTTGGGTACTCATTCTTTCCTAGCTTGCTTGAGGATCTAGGCTGATAGGGTTGAGCCTCTCCATCCATATTTTTAATAGTTTTATAAATGCTATGGCCAGCAGCATTGAGTGCAGCAGCAGCAAGTGTGCAGATGGCACCAAGCTATGGGGTGCTGGGGATAAGTTGGAGGGGCAGGATGTGATCCAGAAGGACCTGGACAAGCTG
>VWZO01012840.1:93632-115285 GCA_013396975.1 Bucco capensis
TCCAGATCCCTCTGGAAAGCCTCCCTGCCCTCAAGCAGATGGACACTGGCACCCAGCTTGGTGTCATCTGCACACTTGCTCAGGGTGCACTCCATCCCCTGGGCCCAATCATTGCTGAAGATGTTAAACAGGAGTGGCCCCAGCACTGAGCCTTGTGGCACCCCACTCGGGACTGGCTGCCAGCTGCATTGAACTCCATTGAGCACAACTCTTGCACTAGATGACCTCCAGAGGTCCCTTCCAACCCAAAACCATTCTGTGATCCCTTGGCACTCCTTTGCAAGCTCCTTGCAGCAAGCTCCCTCTACAGTGGGCTGAGCTCAGAGAGCTCCCCAGGGCACAGCAGAAGCTCTTTAGAGGCTTGGCCCTGAGCTGAGTCCATGTGCTGCAGGGTAGGAGGATTTCCAGAGGCACCTGGATTGATGCCTTGAGGACAATGGCATGAGCTTCACCAAGGCCAAGGGGAAGCTCCTTGCACAACAACCTCAGCAACACTCCAGGCTCTACCAAACCTACCTGTGGTCACAGCTGCAAAGGGAAGAAATCTTCTCTTACCTGCACAAACCTAAACTCTCTCCAGTTGACACTGTTGCTGACAGAAGGCAAGGAAGTTATTCCCAGAAGAACAAAGAAAAAGAACCCCAGGATGCCCAGTGCCAGGTAGGAGTCACTGATCCAGGCTTTGCTGGTGTCCAGGGGTGCTGTCTTATTGCTCAGGGCCTGAGGAGAAGAAGAGCAGGAGTATCTCTTAGTGATAGCACTGGCAGGGGCAGCATCCTCTGTTAAATAAGGACAGAAAGCCTAGTGTGGATCCAGCAGGGCTAGGGCAGGGATTGTCCTGCACTGGGGAGGTCACAGCTCCAATCCTGGCCTCAGCTTTGTTCTCCTCACTCCCAGAAGGACATGGAGCTGCTGGAGTGTGGCCAGAGAAGGGCAAGGAAGCTGGGGAAGGGTCTGGAGCACAAGTGTGCTGAGGAGCAGCTGAGGGAACTGGGGTTGATTAATCTGGAGAAGAGGATGCTCAGGGTAGAACTTGTCCCTCTCTACAACTCCCTGAGAGGAGCTTGGAGCCAGCTGGGGCTTGGTCTCTTCTCCCAGGTGATAGGAGAAGAGGAAAAGGCCTCAAGTTGCACCAGGGGAGGTTTAGGTTGGATCTTAGGAACAATTTCATCCCTGAGAAGGTTCTCAGGCCTTGCCCCAGGCTGCCTAGGGAGGTGCTGGAATCACCTGGAATCCCTGGAAGAGTTCAAGCACCATGTAGCTCTGGTGCTTGGGGCCATGGCAGTGTTGATGGTTGGCCTGGATGAGCTCAGAGCTCTTTCCCAGCCATAAAAATCCTATGATTGATTCTACCACCAAACTTTGGACACTCCAATTGCTTAGAAGGAGCACAACCTGACTGCAAAGAACAGGGGAGCATCCCCACCAAGGCCACATTAGCAGAGCCAGGAGCAGGGAAGAGCTCTCACCTGGGACAGGATGCTGCTGCTGATCCTCCACCTGACAAAGGAGCGGATGGGGATGACCAGAGTGTAGAGAACATGAACAGAAGCAAAAGCCAAGGCCACCAGCCCCAGCTGCTTCCTGCAGAGCATCCATGTGTCCAGCCAGGCCGGGAAGCGCTGGTACTTGGTGCCTCTGTACAGCTGGATGATGGCAGCCAGCACACCAGGCACATAGCACAGGGCAAGCAGCATGAGGGCCACGATGGGGCACACCTGGTTGGGGATGGAAATGGCAATGAAGAAGGAAAAGTCTTTTTTTTCATTCACGTAGGGGTAAATGACATTGATGACCAAGCAGTAGAAGAAGAAGAAGGTGGTGAGGCCAAGGGACAAGAAGACAGGGAGCTTCCACATTGGGAAGAGCTGCAGAGGGTAGTTTTCTATTTCCTGAGCAGCCAAGAGGGATCCTTGATCCAATGGAGTGAGGCCCAGGGCACGGATGAGATCCATCACCATCTGTTTGGCTTCCATGTCATCTCCACAGACAAACACCTGCAGCCAAAAACAAGCAGCAGATTGGTTTAGGAAGGTGTCTGGGACATTCTCTACTGCTGTCCTGCTGGCTGTGGATCCAGCATGGTGGGAGTTGGAAGAGAGCTCTGGGAATCATCTATTCCATTCCCCTGCTCCAGCAGATCACCCCTAGCAGCTTGCCCAGCATCACCTCCAGGTGCCTTTGCAATCTCTCCACACCAGGAGACTCCCCAAGCTCTCTGGGCAGCCTGGGCCAGGGCTCTGCACCCTCACAACAAACAAGTTTCTCCTTCTGGAAGCTCCTGGGTTGCAGTTTGTGCCCATTGCCCCATCCCTGGGCACCCCTGAGCAGAGTGTGGCCCCAGCCTCTTGCCCCCTGCACCCTTCAGCTCTTGCTCAGCATGGAGCAGCTCCCCTCTGCCTCTGCTCTGCTCCAGGGCTCTCAGCCTTTCCTCCAGTGCCCTCAGCATCTCCCTAGCCCCTGCTGGACTCTTTCCAGCAGCTCCTTGTCTCTCTGGAGCTGGGAAGCACAGCACTCCATGTGTGGCCTCCCTAGGGCAGAGGAGAGGAGGAGGAGAACCTCCCTGGAGCTGCTGCTCAGCTTAACTCACCTCAGGAGACCATTGGCTACAGGAGCACACAAGATGTCTTGGCCCAGATGATCCTCAGAGTTCCCTTCCAACCTTAACCATTCTGTAACCTCCCCTTCAAGCCTCCCACCTCTGCTTTGTCCCTGGCTGCTGAGCCTTACCTGCCTGCTTGCATCCAAGGTGCCTGACTGCAGTGCCCACGCTGACACTGTGTTGAAAGCTTTCACCACCTTAGCTCCAGGCACCAGCTGAGCCAGGAACTCCGCGTTGGATTCAGGATACTGGTTGAGTTTGAGGTTGTTACTGATGTCCACCAAGACCTTCCCACGGAGAACTTCTGCTAGGGAGCTGAGGAAGGTGTAGTGCTGCCTCTGGATGGCTATGATGATGATGGAAGCCATGTGAGCTGCCTCTGTGTGGCTCAGCACCTGAGCTCCCTTGGGCACCAGGCTGGAGGGCTGAGTGCCGCGGCTGCCGTACACCACGGGATAGCCACACTGCAGCAGCTTCTGGCCCAGGGCTCGGCCAAAATCACCCGTGCCAAAGATGCACACGGGCTCTTTTTTGCTGGAGCTGCGAGGAGCCAAAGCCATGGTGGTGGAGGGGTTTTTAGTCATCTGTTTAACAAAATAAAAAGAGCATCATAGAATCATCGACTCGTAGAACAAGCGAGAGGGAAGGGACTTGTGTGGTTGGGGCAGACAAACACTGCACAGGCTTCAGCTGATGGGGAAGCAGCAAGATCAAGTCTCTTTATTAACTACAAGGGTCTTCTGATATACTTTATCTCCAGCACACCTGTCTCTTTGCTGCTGGTTACATGGAACAATAATAATACACTATTGGTTAACATTTGCGTAGTGACAAGTCATCCTTGCTTTGCTAAACCCTTGCTCTATGGTTACTCCTCCTNTACTCCTCTCCAATTTAAAACCATTGCCCCTTGTCCTTTCCCTGCAGGCCTTTGCAAACAGGCCCTCTGCAGCCTGCTTGCAAGTTCCCTTTAGGTCCTGGAAGGTCACTAGTAGTTCCCCTGAAGCCTTCTCTTGTCCAGGCTGAACAATCCCAGCTCCCTCAGCCTGTCCTCAGAGCAGAGGTGTTGCAGCCCCTGAGCATTCTCGTGGCCTCCTCTGCACCTGCTCCAGCAGCTCCATGGCCTTTGTGTGTTGAGGGCTCCAGAACTGGACACAATATTCCATGTCTTCCTTCATTCTACCAGCCAGCACCACTTTGTTTCTGTTTGCTGGTGAATGCCTCAGGAAGCCTTTGGACAGAAGACATTTCCTGGTGAAGATGGAGTTTTGATATGGATATCTCACTCATCACAAAATTCTCTTTGAGCTTTTGATCTCCTCTCCTGCATCAGTGCACCTGGGAGCTCCCAGGTCTTTAATCTATTATCCATGGCACAGCAGACATGCTGTGTGCCTGCAGACAGCAGCAAACCAAAGCTGCTCTCTCACAGGAGGCCCACAAGCTGTTGGCCTCCCTTGGCAAGAGGTGAAGTCAAGAGTAGAAGACCTAAGGGCCAAAGGAAGACCTGCAAGAGGAGATGCTGAGGGAGAGCTGTAGAGCACCCATTGGCTTTGCAGGAGGCTTCAGGCAACTGCATGAAGGTGCAAAAGGCTTGGGCACAGGCAAATCCTTTGGTTCTCTAGGAGTTTGGGTGAAGACAGAGACTTTGCACCCATTAAAGAGTGATCCAGACTTCCTTTCTTGCACAGGCAGCTTTGGAAGTGTCTCTCTGAGGTCTTTCCCATGAGGATCTACTCCTTTTCTTCCCAGCAGGAAATCCTCACCTCCAAGTTTTGACTCAAGGGATGAAAAAAACCAGAGCTGGTTGAGACAATCAATCCTCCTGGAGAGGACATGGAGCTTCCCACTCCTTCATTTTTCATCAGGAGAACACTCAAGCTGCCTGGAGGCTCTTCAAGCAGGCGAAGTAGAGGCCTGAGGAGATGTCCTTCATCTAGCAAAGAACTGACAAGGCTGGAAACCTCCCCACCTCCAGCTGCTCCCATAAAGAGCTCAGAGCCAGCTCCAGCTCCAGTCCTTTCCTCAAGGCTGGTGGAGTGCAGCCTTCAATCCAAGCCTAGTCACCTGCAAGGTGAATGAAAACACTGCAGAAAAACACCTGAAGGTGACCAAGGGGACACTGGGTTTAGTCCAGGAGATGTGCTAGGACCTTCAGAGACATGTGCTGGTGGCTGAGAAGCTGCCCATGAGCAAACAGTGCACGCTGGCAGCCCAGAAGCACAATGGCATCCTGGGCTGCAGCAAGAGAAGCGTGGCCAGCAGAGCCAGAGAGGTGATTCTGCCACTGCACTCTGCTCTGCTCACACCTCCTCTGCAATACTGGNCACCATGCCTGGAGATGAAGCTGCTGGCTTCCTGCTGAGTCCTCTCTTCTGCTGAGCATCTTCTAGCTGCATCATCTAGCTCTGCCTCACAGAGGTAACACTAGAAGTGATGAATTTGGGCTTCCTGGGTGCCTCTTGGCTGATTGCAAGTGCTGCTTGCAGCTGTTTGCAATCACAGGAGATGACTCCTAGAACATCTCTGCTGCTGCTGGAGCTTTGGGTCTTTTCAGCTGTCTAGAGTGACAGGAGAGCTTTTCCTTATTCAGCACTTTTCTGGGGAGTTTCAAGGGACTTTTAATTCAAGCAAGTTAAGGAAAGCAGAGCTTTGTCCTCCTGGTGCATTTGTCTGAGATCATCCCTGAGGAGATCAGTGATGCATTAGGGGTGGATAAGTCCTCTAAGATCATCAAGCCAACACCATCATGTCACCCAGTGCCATGTCCTAGATGTTGTTGTGACTGCAGCACTGCCCTGGGCATCCTGGGACAATGCCTAACCACTCTTGTTCCTAAGCTCCAAGCTGAACCTCCTCTGGTGCAGCTTGAGGCCATCTCCTCTTCTCCTATCACCTGGGAGAAGAAACCAAACTCCCAGCTGGCTCCAACCTCCTCTCCAGCAAAAACCTCCATGCTGGAATTTGGGGATTCTGTGACTTGCTTAGGATAAGATGCAGTTCAGTTCAGCTTAGAACTGAGGAAGGTGCCAGAAGGTAGGAGACTGGGCCTCCTGCTGCTTTGCTACTTACCTAACTGGGCAGAAGAACTTCCTCCTGCAGACTGAAGCTCTCCTGCAGCTCCAGCAAGGACAGGGGAAGTTACACAAGGAGCTGGGCTTTCTGCAGAAGCTCATGCTCTGTTGCATTTCCAGTTCAGGCTCTTACCACTCTTGCATCATTACCCCATGGCTGGCAGCTCTCCTTGCCTCTCCACACCTTTCCTCCTAGCTTGGGACCACCCCAGAGATTCCTCAGCTCCAGTGATGCCAGAAAGTGTTTTCCTCTTTGAATTGCTCTGCACCTGAGGGTTGCTTTAGCTAGAGACCTGCACAAAGTGGCTGCCAGAGTTGGGATGGTGAATGGATTGATGCCAGGCAGCAGGGGAAGCTTTGATCCCAGTCCTCAGGTGCTGGAGCTTGGCTGAGCTCTGGGATGCTTCCCCCACTGATCAAGCAGTGGGAGATGATTCTAATGAAGCACCTCTCAAGTGCCAAGTCCTGTCAAGCTCTGGGGCAGCTCAGGATTCAAATGCAATGTATGAATAGCCTGGTTCTTCATGGGATGTCATACTGCTTGGGAAGAGGTTTCCCTGCGTGCTCACATTTGTCCTGCTCCACCTGGGAGAAGGACAGGGAGGGAAAGCATCCTGAGCTCAGAAGCTCTCCTCACTCCTGCTTTCATCTTCACTTTGTGTTTTCCTCAGCAAGCCACAGAATCACAGCATCCTACAATCCCAGCAGGGCTTGGAGGGGATCTCTGGGATCACCCAGTCCATCTCCCTGCTCCAGCAGATCCCAGTATGTCAGGGGTTGGAAGGGACCTAGAAAGCTCATCTAGTGCAACCCCCTTGCCAGAGCAGGAGCACCTAGAGCAGCTCACATCTGCTCTAGACAGAATTGGCCTTGGAAAAAGCAGCACCCAGCTGTGCTCAACATCCTTTTCTCCTCCCCTTCCCATCTTAAACTCAAACATAGCAACATATTCCTCCCAAACCTATCCTACACACTAGAGTAGCCCAATATCCAGCACCTCACTGCTCTCCTTTTCAAGCCTGGATTTCACCCACAGCAGCTTGCCCAGCATCATCTCCCTTCTGGAGCTACAGCAAACCCCTCTGGAAGATTAACTCCACTCATTACGTGCTGGGTAAGCTCTCTGAATCCCAATTGTCTAAGGCAAAGTTCTGGTTTCTCCTCAGGTGACAGGCACAGATCCTTCCCTAGGTCTCAGGGCTCCATCTGCTAGTGACTCATCTGTTGTATAATGTCAACTCAAACCCAGGAGACATGTCCTGGCTTGGTGATTTTTTTGGCTAGCAGTGGGTAAAATCCTTATCAGGAGACTTAAACATTGAAGGTGAAGCCACCTAAAACTTCTCCAGGTGATAGCTCAGCCATTCTGTTCCCCATTCCCACCTGGCTTGTCCTACAATGACAGACTCTCCTGAGTTGGAAGGGACCCATGATGCTCCTCAAATCCAGCTCCTGTCTCTGCCCAAAACAACCCCCAAAAGACTCACCTGCACACTCAAGCTCCTGCACTCCTCCTTGGCAAGGCTTTCCCAGCTGTTGGGATGGAGCAAGAGGAAGCTGAGCTCCTGCTGCCCAGAGCAGAGTGCAGGCAGCCCAGCAAGCTCCTTGGCATTTATCTGAGCAGGGAGGGGAGGGCAAGCTGAGAAGATGTTGCAAGCCTTGTCTGTCTGCGTGGGGTGAGAGAATTTCCTGTCAGAGCCCCAGGGAAAGTCCCAAGGCCTTGTATTCACAGCTGAGGTGAAGCTGGGGCTGCTCCCCTCCTGCTGGCACTGACTTGCCCTTGGCTATCAGCCACAGGTGATGCTTGCTCCTGGGACACTGGCAACAGGCAGGAATGTTGTATAACACAGCTACTCTTGGCCTGGAAAGAGAGGGTCAGGGCTCTCCTGTGCCATTCCAGCTGTGGGCAGGGACAGCAAGAATGTCACCTCAAGAGGAGAGGAGGAATCTGCCCTGGGGCTGGGGGGAAAGCACCTGATTGCTGAGCTGCTTTAGATGTTCTTGGCACCTACTGCAAGCTCCTGGAAGCCAGAGGCTGCCAGAGACACTTCAAGCAAAGCTCCCGATGCTTCCCATCTACTTGGGATGGGAAGGAATTCCAACCAGATGCCCTTGAGCATCAGGAAATCTCCAGACTGGATCATAGCCCAAATAAGGAGAAAAGGGTTAGGAGAGTCCCAGCAGCAAGGAGATTGAGAAATGAATTGGAGGAGACTCAAATAATGAGGAAGAAAGGAAAAGAAAAGTCTTTTTTTTCCACCAGCTTGCTTCTGGAAAGCTTCCTGAAAGCTCCCTAGAGACCCCAGGGAGAAGGAGAAGGTGCAGAGGACATAAAGCACTGAGGTGACCTGAGGCTCTCTCAGAAGCCAAGGGCACCAAGGCAGGGGATGGAGCTGGCTTAGGGAGGCTGGGATCCTGTTCCAGCTAACCTGCCCAAACCCAGTGTACTCCACTCCAAATAACACCTGCAGGGGCTGGGAAAGAAGACAGAGCTTGAAATCACCAAGCTAATCCCATGGAAAGTCCATGAGAAACAAATGAGCCAATTCCAAAGAGATGGAAGAGAAAGAGAAGCTCTGTGTGCTTCAGAGCTGAGCCAAACATAGAGATCCAGGGTAAGGAGAGGAGCCAAAAAGCTCAGAGAGAATTCCAAGCCATTTCCTAGTGACTCAATACCTTAGGAATAGGAAAGAATCATGGAATCATTGAGGTTAGAAATGACCTTTTGAGATCAAGCTCAACCATTGACCTCCATGCCACTAAACCATGTCCCCAAGTGCCACATCTCCATGAGGTTTGAGCCCTGCAGGGCTGGAGACTCCAGCATTGTCCTGGGCCAATGCCTAACCACTCTGGCAGGGAACAAATCATCCCTAAGATCCAACCTGAACCTCTCCTGGCACAGCTTGAGGCCATTTCCTCTTGTCCTATCTAGGGAGAAGAGACCAACTCCAAGCTCCTCTCAGGGAGCTGGATAGAGGGACAAGGTCTGCCCTGAGCATCCTCTTCTCCAGCCTAACCAACCTCAGTTCTTCAGCTGCTCCTCAGCACACTTGTGCTCCAGACCCTTCCCCAGCTTTCTTACCTTTCTCTGGACACGCTCCAGCAGCTCCATGTCCTTCTGGGAGTGAGGAGAACAAAGCTGAGGCCAGGATTGGAGCTGTGACCTCCCCAGTGCAGGACAATCCCTGCCCTAGCCCTGCTGGATCCACACTAGTGCTGATCCAAGCCAGGATGCTGTTGGCTTTCTTGTTGCTTTACAGCTAACTGCATGCAGAGGGAAGAAGAGATCTCCCAGAGCAGGCTGAGATGTAGACTTTCAGGTTTCACAAGCAATCCTTCCTGGGCAGGTGTGCTCTGAAAACAGGTTGACAGCAGCCCTAAGGGCTACAGAGCTCAAGACAAAAGGGCAACTTCAACTCTGTCCTCTTGGGCCTTCTGTCCTCCAGCCACCCAATTCCCTCAGACAAAACAAACAGCAAGCAGGCAGAGGGTTCAGCTAGAGCTGGAGGAGATGCTCGTGGTGGAAGTGGAAATCCCATCAGGGATTGCAGCAGAGTTGCTGTCATCTTGACCACTGTTCACCTGCAGCCTTCTGGAGAAGTGATTTCCATGGGTGTCTGTACCCTCCCTGTTTTGCATCATTCTTTGGAAGCAGGTCAGGAAGAGAAATCTCTCCATGCAAGGTGCTTAGCAAGGCTTTTCAGAGGAGATCTGTCCTCCCTCTGCTAGTCAAGTCAACTGGAAGACTAATCTCAGCCATGGGAGATGATGCTTCTCTTGTGACACTGATGAGGGCCTGAGGGACAGAGCCACCTCCTCTGCAAAGGGACACTCCCAGAGCCACATTGCTGTCATCATCCTGATGGCAATGCCATGGGAAGCCACTGCTGGCAGGACAGAGCTGTCAGGGTGTGAAGTGATCCTCAGCTCCACACCAAGCAGGCTTGGTTCATTCTTCCACATGCTAGGTGCAGCTAACATGCAGCTAACATGCTTGGTTTGGTGCTGACTCAAACTTCAGCTTCTGTGTCAGGATCTTGCTCTTTCCTAGCACAGAATCATTGTGCTTGGAGAAGCCCTCTGAGCTCATCCAGTGCAACCATCCACCCAGCACACCCACATGGGTTTGAACCCTTCCAGGGATGGGGATGCTACCTTCACCTCCCTGGGCAGCCTGGGACACTGCTTGAGAACCCTCTCCATGAAGAAATTCCTTCTAATACCCAATCTGAACCTTTCCTGGTGCAACTTGAAGCCATTTCCTCTTCTCCTACCACTAGTGCCCTGGGAGAAGAGACTGAGCCTCACCTTACTGCCATCTCCTGTCAGGGAGCTGCAGAGAGAGCTAAGGTCTCCCCTGAGCATCCTCTTCTCCAGATTAACCAACCTCAGTTCCTCAGCTGCTCCTCAGCACACTTGTGCTCTAGATCCTTCCCCAGCTTCCTTACCTTTCTCTGGACATGCTCCAGCACCTCCATGTCCTTCTGGGAGTGAGGAGAGCAAAGCTGAGCCCAGGATTGGAGCTGTGACCTCCCCAGTGCAGGACAATCCCTGCCCTAGCCCTGCTGGAGCCACACTAGTGCTGAGCCAAGCCAGGATGCTCCTGGGCACACTCCTGGATCATCTCCAGCTGCTACCAACCAACCAACCAAGTCCTTTTGTATCATCACATAGACCATAACAACTTTCTTCATGTGTTTATTGTGCTGTATCCACAATTACAACTAAGCTTCATGGATCCAAGAGACACCCCACAAAATCCATCACCCAAGAATTCAATCCAAGGCATCCTCAGCCAAAGCAACTGGAGCCAACCAACCTCCCAGGGATGACACAAGCAAAGCTTGGACACAGCAATGTTCTCCCCTCATCTACACTTACCTCCCTTGCTGGGAAGCAGGAGAGAGGATGATGCTGAGTTATTACCCTCTTGAGCTCTTCAGCCACAAGAAGGATGATGATGATGCTGAGAACTTCCTTCCTTCCTCCAGGACCTCCCTGGGGCTATTTGTAGTTGGTTCTTGGCACGTACTACACGTTGCTCTCTGCTCATTGGTCCCCAGCCAGCCTTCTATCTAACTAGAGAGTATATCTAATATGTTTTAATCACCTTGCTGGAGTATTTGTTCTTTGCTCCCTCACTTATCTCTAAAGCCAAGTTGAGTGGCCTCCTCCCAAGGGATTAATGAACAGTGATTGCTCATTAATAATTTGTTTATAACCTCTGGTCTCCTGCTGTCTCCATACTCAACTTCTACTCTAATCTCTTACCTTCATCATCCTCTGCACTAGTTTTACTCCAGGTCATAGATGGCTTCTCATATTCTGGGATGCTTTGTGTTGTCTAAGACCTGCTAGGTCTGGGCTGCAGTCACATTTGGAAAGGATTGCAGTGTGACATCTCCTAAGTGGACATCCTAGCTCCATCCTAGCAGGACTTTCAGCTTCATGCTTAAGTCCTCCTGGTGGCTTAATCCCTTCTGAGGAACATCTGCCTCATGTTTGGTGTCAGAGCAATGAGGGCATGAGGAGGTTTTCCAGCCATCTGCTTCATGGGAGAGCATCCCTTCCAGGCTGGAGCTTTGAGGCACAGCTTGGCCTTGGAGGGAGGAGGTCAGCCTTCAAATGGGGAAGAGAGAGCACACTGTGGTGGACCACAAACCATTCTCCTCTGGCCACACTCACTTCTCCTTGGCTCCCATCCAGAAGGGTTGTCCAACTCAGAAGCTAAGTGAAGTAGAGTGTTGGATTTTTAACCTTCCCAGAGGTCCATGTTCCTTCCAGGGTTTCTCCTGCCTTGAATGGAGCTTCCTGGAGGAGATGGAGATAGCAGTGTGGCCTGGGCACAGGACAGGTTTGCTCAGCCCCTGCTTGTCTGGATGGGTGTTGGTGGGCTGGGGTCTGGTGGCAGGGGGTAAATTTTAGCATTATAATGAAGACTTCACCTGAGGACATGGCCCTGGCAATCATCTCAATGAGTCTCTTAGTCTTCTTTATCTTCTGAAGCCAGCTTCCCAGGAGCTGATGCTCTCTGGAGGACACTTTGTTCTGAGAAGGGATAAGTCAGTCAACCATGGAGCCCAAAGCCAAAATTCAACCATGGAGCCCAAACCAAAAAGACAACCATGGGACCCAAACCATAAAGTCAACCATGGAACACAAACCTAAAATTCAACCATGGAACCCAAACCCAAAACTCAACCATGGATCCCAAACCCAAAATTCAACCATGGAACCCAAACCTAAAATTCAACCATGGAACCCAAACCCAAAACTCAACCATGGATCCCAAACCCAAAATTCAACCATGGAACCCAAACCCAAAAGCCAACCATGGAACACAAACCAAAAATTCAACCATGGAACCCAAAACCAAAATTCAACCATAGAATCCAAACCCTAAAGTCAACCATGGAACCCAAACCTAAATATCAACCATGGAACCCAAACCTAAAACTCAACCATGGAACCCAAACCTAAAACTCAACCATGGAACCCAAACCTAAAATTCAACCATGGAACCCAAAACTCAAATCAACCATGGAATCCAAACCCTAAAGTCAACCATGGATCCCAAACCATTAACTAGGAGGACATGATATATTAAGGTTAATGAGGTGCTGGTGGACTCCTCATCTCCTTTTGAGCAAGGATGCTAATTGCCTAGAAGCTTCCTTATGCTCCCATGGAAGTTCTCCTCAACTTGGGCAACACTCATTGATTTATCTCCTCACCACACTGCTTGGATTTATTCCTCTCCATATTTCCTGAGAATCTGGGGTTTGATCTGCTCCCAGCTGGAGGTGATGGCATCATCCCAGCTTTCAGCTGGCAGGTGGCTCATCCTCAGGAGGTGCTTGCCACCCAGAGAAAACCCTGCAGGATTTCCCTGGCTCTCTGTTAGCAATCCCAATGAAGGAGGGAGAAGTTTTCCTGAGGTCCTGCAGCTGGGTGAAGGGTTGGAGCTGCTGTGGAGCTGCCCTGCATCCCTGGTCATTCCAGAGGATGATGCTGATGCTCCAGTTGCAGTGTCTAGGGGTGACAGCACAGCTCTGCTCTGCTCAAGAGCCACAAAACCTGTGCTTTGAGGAAAGAAATGTTATCAAAGTACAGGAGAGTTCCTGGTCTGCTAGGTTTAGGTGTAACCCAGAGATAAGGCATGGAAAAGAGCTCCTTGGAAAGCCTCATGACTAATTCATCAGGAGGGAAAAAAAGAGACAAAATATTGATTTGAGGAGGTTGGCCCATTGTTCACTTGGTGAAAAAGGGAGATTGTTGCCTTTTTGCTCTTCCATTATCCCTCCTGAAAGTCTTAGCTGAGGGCTGCTGGGTGCTCTTCAGCCATCCCACAGGATCCTGAGCTTTGTGCTCCCTGCTGCCTTGGGTAGGAGCTTTGGCCTGGCATTGCCTCTGCAAGGAGTGCCAAGAGTTGGGAACACCTCAGGTTGGAAGAGAAAGCCCACACCACATAAATCACACAATGGTTGGGGTTGGAAAGGACCTTCAAGACCATCCAGACCCCACCCCCTGCCATGAGGAGGGATGTCACTCACTATTCCAGGTTACCCAAGGCCCATCCAGCCTGGCCTGGAACACTCACAGAATCACAGAACAAGCTGAGCTGGAAAGGACCCACAAGGATCACCAAATCCAATTCCCACTTAGGCACAGGACAACCCTGAGGGCATTGTCCAAGTGATGGAGTTCACATCCACAGCTTCCGTGGGTAACCTGTGCCAGTGTCTCACCATCCTCTGAGGGAGGAATTTCTTCCTCACATCTCCTCTCCTTCAGCTCCAAACCATCCCCCCTTGTCCTGTCACTCTCTGCCCATGCACAATGTCTCTCTCCCTCTCTTTTAGAAGCTCCCTTGAAGCATTGGAAGCCACGAGAAGTTCTCCCTGGTGCCTTCACTTCTCCAGGCTGACCAAGCCCAACTCTCAGCCTATTTCAGCAACCTCTGATGCCTTCAGGAACTCTTGTTGCCTCCAGTAGAAAAGCCTTTGTTGTTCCTTTCTGGCCCTGCTGGGCTGCCTGTGACTGGAGCTGCTTATCAGTGCTGATGCTACTAATGGAAGCTATTAGCAGAGAAGCCTCAGGAGCGTGGCCAGCCCTGGCACTGCCCTGGCTGCTGGCCCAGGGGACAGGGAGCAGTGGCTGGGTGTGCCTGCTGGAGCCATGGGCTGCCTTTGATCTGCTCTGTGTGCCTGGCAGCACGTCCACACCACCAGAACCCAGCAGGGATGAAGGGAGCACCAGGGGCCTGCTGCAGCAAGGATGGGATGAGCCATACCATAGAATCCTAGCCTGGTTTGGGTTGGAAGGGACCTCTGGAGCTCATCTAGTGCAACCCCCCTGCACTGGGCAGGGACATCCCCAACTAGAGCAGCTTGCCCAGAGCCCTGGCAAGCCTCACCTGCAATGCCTCCAGGGATGGGAACTCAACCACCTCCCTGGGCAACCTGGGCCAGTGTTCCACCACCCTCGTGGGGAGCAACTTCTTTCTAATGTCCAGTTTAAATCTACTCTTCTCCAATTTAAAACCATTGCCCCTTGTCCTTTCCCTGCAGGCCTTTGCAAACAGGCCCTCTGCAGCCTGCTTGGAAGTTCCCTTTAGGTCCTGGAAGGTCACTAGTAGTTCCCCTGAAGCCTTCTCTTCTCCAGGCTGAACAATCCCAGCTCCCTCAGCCTGTCCTCAGAGCAGAGGTGTTCCAGCCCCTGAGCATTCTCGTGGCCTCCTCTGCACCTGCTCCAGCAGCTCCATGGCCTTTGTGTGTTGAGGGCTCCAGAGCTGGCCCCAGTATTGCAGAGGAGGTGTGAGCAGAGCAGAGTGCAGTGGCAGAATCACCTCTCTGGCTCTGCTGGCCACGCTTCTCTTGCTGCAGCCCAGGATGCCATTGTGCTTCTGGGCTGCCAGCGTGCACTGGTTGCTCATGGCCAGCTTCTCAGCCACCAGCACCCCAAGGCCTTTTCTGCAGGGCTGCTCTCCATCATCTCATCCCCAGCCTGGATTGATAGTGGGGATTGTTCTGACCCAGGGGCAGGACCCTGCACTTGGTCTTGTTGAAGCTGCTGAGGTTCCCCTGGGCCCAGCTCTCCAGCTTGTCCAGCTCCTTCTGGATGACCTGTGGTCAGAAAAGACATAAAAATGTGACCATGTCTGCACATCTTGGTCCTGGGGATTCTGGCACATGTGCAAATCAAATATTCAGAGCCTCACAGGAAATGCTTTCCCCTTCAGTGAGCACATGAGACTCTCAGCATCTTCAGCAGGAGCTGTGCTCATGGCTTTGACTGCACTCCTGACTCCTGCTGCTGGCCATGGAAGAGCTCCAAATGGGCAAAAAAAACCCCAAACCTCTAGGTTGGTGTGGATTTTGGGGGAGATTCTTGACCTGATTGCCATTGCTCACCTTCTCCTCCAGCTCACAGAACACTCCCCAGCTCCTTCTCTCTCCTCTCTGCCCCAGCAGCAGGCAGGATTGCCTGAGCATTGCCATCAGCCAGAGCTCCAAACCTTGAACCTGTGCCCAGGCTCTGAGTCTGGAGCTTCTGCTCATTAACTCTTCTAAATTTAGCTTGTCAACATTCATTAGGCAAAGCATTGTCTCCAGAGACCTGAGCTGATCCAAGGAGACAGGACCAGCAGCTAGGAGCAGGAAGGCATCAAACAGCAGCTCTGGCTTGCTCAGGAGCTGTTAAGGATGGTTAAGGATGTCCAAACCCTCAGGAGCTCCAGCAGGAGGCTGCTGGGAAGTTAAGAATGTCCAAACCTTCAGGAGCTCCAGCAGGATGCTGCTGGGAAGTTAAGAATGTCCAAACCTTCAGGAGCTCCAGCAGGATGCTGCTGGGAAGTTAAGAATGTCCAAACCTTCAGGAGCTCCAGCAGGATGCTGCTGGGAAGTTAAGAATGTCCAAACCTTCAGGAGCTCCAGCAGGATGCTGCTGGGAAGTTAAGAATGTCCAAACCTTCAGGAGCTCCAGCAGGATGCTGCTGGGAAGTTAAGAATGTCCAAACCTTCAGGAGCTCCAGCAGGATGCTGCTGGGAAGTTAAGAATGTCCAAACCTTCAGGAGCTCCAGCAGGATGCTGCTGGGAAGTTAAGGATGTCCAAACCCTCAGGAGCTCAAGCATCATGCTGCTGGGAAGTTAAGGATGCCCAGACCCTGGTGGGGTACAGCAATGCTCTCTAGCTTCTCCAGCCTTGAAATCCTGACTTCTGCCAAGTCCTTTTCTCTTCATAGACTCATAGAATTATAGCTGAGGTGGGAAGGGACAATAGGGATCACTCTGGAAGCTAAATCACCATTTGGGCTGCTCAAGTGCCCTTTAACCAAACAATAACATTCCTGCCCTTGTGTGAGAAGCAAACTCCATCACCCAGAGCATATTCCCTTGGCTAATCTTCCCCCTGGATTGCAAGGTCTTTCTGCTGTAAGTAGTAGCTCTGTGGAGGCACAAACAGAGGCATTTCTCCTTCTGCTTTGCCCACAAAATCCCTTCTAGGCTTTTGGAGTGTGTGATGAGGAGATCCCCAAATCCTCTCAGCTGCACTCCAAGCCCAACTCTATGGAGCATGTCATGGGCAAGTTAGAGGATAAATGACAGGGGGAAAGGCTCAGCCAGTGGCAATTGCCTTGCTCTGAGATGCCTGAGGGAAGGGATTTGAGGGATGGAGGAGGAGGAGGAGGAGGAGGGGAATTCCCAACCAAAGCAGGATTTAATTCAAAGCCTTGCTTGCTGAAGAAAAGAAATGCCTGTGCCTGATAAAATACAATGGGATGGGTTGGACTCCAGCAGAGCTGGAATCTAAGCTGTGAGGGTGAGCAAACTATTGCAACCCAAGTGCCAGCTCTTGCACTTAGGGCACAACAACCACCCCAGGGATGCTCCAGGCTGGAAAAAAGGACCTGGGAGGGTTGGTCATCATCCAACTGAAAGTGAGCCAGCAAAGTGCTCAGGTGGCCAAGAAAGTCACCAGCATCCTGGCTTGGAGCAGCCAGGATGGGCTGGATGGACCAGGATGGAGCAGCCAGGATGGGCTGGATGGACCAGGATGGGCTGGATGGACCAGGATGGAGCAGCCAGGATGGGCTGGATGGACCAGGATGGAGCAGCCAGGATGGACCCAGCTTGGATGCCCAAATCTGCCAAGTGGAAGAGGGAAGTGTCATGAGCTGACACCCAGGAATCTGAAGCCAGGTCTGCCACTTGTCTTTATTGGCATCATTTGTCAATAAAAAACAGGAGGGATAAGCTCCCTGAGATGGGGAGAAAGCTCCCTGAGATGGGGAGAAGCTCCCTGAGAGGCAATGTTGGAGCTGTGTGGGAGCAGCCTGCCTGTCCCTGTGCTGGAGCACTCAGCATCCTCAGCAGAGCTCAGGCTCCAGGGAGAACTGCTGGTGGCTTTCCAGTGTTTCAAGGCAGCTTGTGAAGCAGAGAGCTGAAGCTCACTGGAAGCCAAGCTTGCACTGTCTCCTGCTCAGCCATGGTGCTCCAAGCCCCAGCAGTGGCTCCTTTGGGAGCAGGGAGCTGACAACAGTCTGTCTGAGCACCTGGATGCTCTTTTCCCAGCTGGAAGTGGCTGTTTGGAGAGCAGAGGAACACAGCAGCCCCTGAGGCTCCCCTCTGCCTCCTTTCTTCTTCCTTGAGAAGAGGAGAGTGACAGATTGGAGCAGAGATCACAGGAGCCTCTGGGATGCTAGGGAGCTTTAGGGACTCAGGAGCTCTTACAGAGGGACCTGCCACTAGTTCAAAGCACACAGCTCCATCCCCCAGCAGCAGGAGAGCACAGAGATGGAAATGTGGCACATCCATGGGGAGGAGAAAGAAAAAGTGGTGAGGAAAGAAAGAAGAGATCAAAGAAAAAGGAGGAAAAGGCAATAAACTACAGATGGAGATGAAATGATGCAGGGAGACACCATCAACTTCCCAGGATCCTGTCCCATTAGAGACTTCCCCAAGGAGCTGCAGGCAGTTGGAGCTGACAGGAGGATGCAGAGCAAGCCCTGAGAGAGCTGGGAATGATCAGCCTGGAGAAGGGAAGGCTCCAGGGAGACCTTTCTGTGGCCTTCCAGTACCTAAAGGGAGCTTACCAAGAAAAGGAGTGAGTCCATCAGTGCCCTGAGCAGCTTCAGCTTGGATATTAGGAAGGAATTCTTCACTCAGAGGGCTGTCAGGAGCTTACCAAGAAAAGGAGTGAGTGCATCAGTGCCCTGAGCAGCTTCAGCTTGGATATCAGGAAGGATTTCTTCACCCAGAGCATTGGCCCTGGGAAGTGATGGAGTCACCATGGAGCTGTGATGCTTGGGGCCATGGCTCAGGGATGAGCATGGCAGTGGATGGTTGGACTGGAGGAGCTCAGAGGGCTTTTCCAAGCAGAATGATTCCATGATTTCCTCCTTGCACAGCCAGTGCAGCTGCTGCCCATAGGGAGCTGAGGGAAGCTCAGAGCAAAGTGATGCTTCCTTTCAAGCAGGGAAGACAAAACCTTGCCAGAAGATTCCTCTAGCTCCAGCATTGTTAGCTGTGGCTCAATTAATACAACCTCTAAGGAGATTTTGCCCCTTTGACAAAGTAATTCCACTTGCAGAAGCAGCCATCAGCTCCATTTCTCCCTGCCACTCTGGAGAACAGAAGGAGCATTGGGATGATGTTAGGAATGGTTAGCTTAGCAAAAAAGACTCCAAAATTCATACAAGAGTGAAATGCAATGCACTTGTTCCTTAACTGATAAGGAAAGGGAAGAAAAGTGACCATGGATCTTCAGAGAGAAATGATGGGAATGTGATGAACTTACCATGGGATGCTTGAGGGAAAGGGAAAGGCATCAGGGTGGCTTGGTGAGGAGCAGGGATGGGAGGGAAACACCTCCCACAAGGTCTTGGTTGTCCCTTTGCACAGCACAAAGCTTCCCTGGGGATGGCATCAGCAGAGCTTGGCTGGTGATGCTGAACCATTCTGATGGCTCCCCCTGATTCCCATGCAGGTTTCTCTCCTCCAGAAGAGCTGGAATGATTCCTCATCTTGCTGTTGTCCTCTCTGCTAACAGGGGAGAAGAGGATATCTCCTAATCCTGAGAGGCAGCTGAGGAACACTCACCCCAGGCAGAGCCCAGGGAGCCTGTGGCCAGCTTCTCTCCCAGTGTCCTACTGTGTCAGCATCTTGCCTACATCTCCCAAATGTCCCTGAGAGGGGAAACATCCCATTCAAATTGGGGGGGAAAAGGCACACTTGAAGCAAAGCTGAAGTTAACCTCCACAAGGCTCAAACTGCAGGGAGATATTCAGATTTATTCAGAGCAGGAGCTTGGCTCCCAGTGTGCTCATCTTGACATTTATGAGGTGATTTCTAGGTCAATGTTTGCACAAGAAGAGCTTTTCTTCATCCCCTACCACACAGACCCACTCTTGGAGCTCTGCAAGTGGACTCAATCTCCATCCATCCCTGCAGGTATTTGGAAGTCACTTCTCCAGGCCCACCAGCAGCTTGAGGCAACCAAGGGTGATCCTGCATGGAGTTTGGACTAGGTGACCTCCAGAGATCTTTTCCAGCTTCACCATTCCATGCCTACCTAGTGTCAGCATCTTCCAGTGCTCATTTGAGTGCTGGAGTTGCATGGGAAGCTGTGCAGCAGAAGGAGCTGTGGCTCTGGAGCTTAGGAAAGCACCAGAGCAACAGATGACCTCACTTTGTGAGGAGAATCACAAGTGCTGTAAGCTTGCCAGTCAGTTTTACAACATACCTCATTCTTCTCTTTTTCCCCCCCCTCTCCAGGGAAGGGCTGATCTCCAGCCTGTGGCAGAGCAATGCTCTCAACATGGGATGCTCCAAGCTCTCCTTGCCATCCTTGCTCTTCAGTCCAAACCCAAGAGGTCTCTGTGTGGCTGAGAACTCTTTCCTCCTGAGCTCTGCAGGAGTTGCCAGTGCCCACAGAGCTCTGCTCAAGCTCTTTTCCTCCACCACTGCTCTCCTCCTGCTCCCAGAGACTCTTCCTGCCTCTGCTTGCCACTCTTTGGGGATGCCCATGCAGCAGAGACCATTTCCCACAGCCAGCTGGCAGGGGCAAGAAGGGATGCAGAAGGTCATCCAGTGCCACATCCTGCTCAGACTAAGTGGGAAAGAGCTGCCTACAAGTGATCTATGGAGCTGGAGAAGCCAAGGTTGGCTGGAGAAGGAGCTGTGGGCAGATAGAGGACTCAAGCTGCTCAGCTTCCCAGCCCTGGCACAGCTTAGAGGACTCCCCAAGGCTTCTGGGTGACAGCTAGCACTTGGTGCCTCGTGGGGAAGTGACACAGTTATTTCAGGCAGCATCACAAGCTTCTGATTCCATCCTGACCAGGACTCAGAGGTCACAGCAGGCATCACAGGACCATGATGTAGATCTTCTGCAGAGCTGGCTCTGTTAAGCAATGACTTCCATCTCAAGTCCTTGCTTCCATCATGTTATCCAAGCAACAAGGATTCCCATGGTGCTAACACTCCATGTTGGGGAATAACTGTCCCTCCTGAGCTGATGCTGGTCTCCAGCTCAGTTATCTTTTAGCCTTGTAGCTTCTTCCTTCTCCTTGGCAGTGTCTTTCCAGCAAACATCAATCCCATCACATCACAAGGGATGGTGAATTCCCTGCAAGGAATTCCAGCCTCTTTGAAAACCAGAGGGGCAGCTAGATCCAGCATGCTCAGGGGAGACCTTCTCCCTCTCTCCAGCTCCCTGCAAGGAGCTTGGAGCCAGGTGAGGCTTGATCTCTCCTCCCAGGTAACTAGTGATGGGAGAAGAGGAAATGGCCTCAAGTTGCATGAGAGGAGGTTCAGGTTGGATCTTAGCAACAGTTTCACCCCTGAGAGGGTTGTCAAGCAGTGTCCCAGGCTGCCCAGGGAAGTGGTAGAGTCACCATCCTGGAAGGGTTCACAATCCATGGAGCTGTGGTGCTTGGGATGTGCTTTAGTGCTGAGCATGGCAGTGGTGGGGGAATGGTTGGACTCGATGAGCTCTGAGACCATTTCCATCCGTAATGATTCTATGATTCCATGGGTTTTTTTTCCTCCACTCCAAAAGCCACGAGAGCCTTGGCTCTCTCTTCTCTTGCCCTTGCTCTTCCTCAGTGTCCCAGCCAGGGGATGCTCTCCACGCTGCATCTTCAGCACATCACCAGCTGCAACTTCCCTCTCCTGCCACCCACGAGCCTGCCAGCACCCAGATTCCTGTAATTAAGAGCTAAGGAGAGGATTTTACAGCTCAGCAGCCTCTCTGCCATCCTGGGAGGAAGAGGCAGTTGTGTCCCAGCTAATTAAAGCTGACGAGGAGTGTGCCAGGCAGGAGCTAAATTGCAAGCTGTTGTGTTTCTCTTAATTGCTCCCTGAGCATTATTTATCTGTCTTGCATTCATTGAAGCAGGAAGGGGGGGAGTGTGTGTGTATTTATTTGTTGTTGTTCTTTGGGATGCAGTGGAAGCATTGTTTAACCAGAGCTCCTTTCCCTCCCTTTGCCACTTTCCTTTCATGCTGCAGGCTGAAAAGAAGGAAGAGCACAGCAAATGTGGGCTCAGTGGGGATGCTCTCCCAGCTGGATCCATGCTTTGTGTGTCTCTCCTAAATGCACCAGGATGTTGCCTCCTGCTTTTTGCCTAATGGCAGGGATTTAAAGGCTCAGACAACAATCAGCACTAGAGGGGCAAGAGGTTTTTGTGAGCACAGAAGTGAAAGCCAGAGCTGCCTCTGAAGGGTTGGGGTTGTGTTTTCATGGCTTTTCCTACTTTGACCATTCATCCAAAAACAGAAGCCAACAAAAGCACAGATTCTTCAAGTTATTACTGAGTGTGTCAGGTCAGTTGGCCCAGGAGAGCATTTTGCTGGTGTGCTTCTGGCCCTGCAGCATCTCTCACACGTGCAAGGAGCAGCACACAGAGAATCCTAGCATGGTTTGGGTTGGAAGGGACCTCTGGAGCTCATCTAGTGCAACCCCCCTGCAGTGG
>VWZO01012840.1:115427-143626 GCA_013396975.1 Bucco capensis
TCCTTCTGGATGACATCCTGCCCCTACAACTTATCCCCAGCACCCATAGCTTGGTGTGATGTGCACACTTGCTGCTGGTGCACTCAGTGCTGCTGCCCATAGTGCTTATACAAACATTACACATGCCTAGCTGCACATCTGACCTTTGGAACACTAGGTCCTTCCCCAATTTGCCCCAGTGACTCCTGTAGATCCTCCCTCCCTGCCACTTGCAGTTGGGTCTCCTCAGCTTGGTTTGTGCCCTAGTCCCAACAGCTAGCTCCCATCCTCTTGGGCTGGAGGACAATCCTTTTGTGACCTGTCAGCTCTCTCTGAGCTCTGAAAGGCTCCTTCTCCTCACACCCCAGCAGAAGGCTTCCCATCTCTGTCTGTGCTGGAATTCCAGCTCTCTTCTCATTCCCTCCAGTCTAATGTCAGAAGGAATTGTCTTCTGCTTCATGTACAGCTTAATTTCCTCTTCTAATTGGCAGTCTGCAGCATTCTGTTTGTCAGGGAGCTCCACATTTACATCCTGATACCTGCCTGTGTGGAGCAAGAGAAATGGAAAGCCAGGAGGGATTCATGCAAATGGGATTCAACTGGGAGAGCTTTAGGGCTCAGGCTCTGTCCTTCCACACGTGGCTGGTTTATTTCCCTGCCCTCAAAAACCTCAAATAAACCCATTTCCCTGCCTTTTTCCTCCTTGTGTGTCTTTGTTCCCTGCACTGGGCCACAGCTTAGGACCATACCTCAGCCAGGCTTGATAAGGGCTCTTGATACGAAGTTCTTTAGCCACGTTCATCTCGATACAGAAGGGAAAATCCAAGCCTTCTGCTAAGCCTCCAGGGGTGGTAGTGTCTCCTACTCAACCCTTAATGATGCATCTTGTGTTGTTGCAGAGGATGGAGATGAGTCTCCCTTCTAAAGGACACTCAAGACCCTTCCCACCTTAGCTCCAGGCTTTCATATCTTTTCAGTGGATATCATAGAATCCTTTTAGGTTGGAAACTACCTCCACGTCCCTTCCAACCCAAAGGATGCTCTGGTTTCATGGGAGATGTGTTGGTCCAGCTCAATTCCACTTGCTGTAGGAACTCTGGGATTCCTGGACCATTCTCTCCATGGAGCAGAGCTCAGCTTCAGGGCTTCCCAGGCCTTGATGAGTTCCTTGCATTGCCATCTCCCTACCCTTTGGGATGAGCACGGGGAGAGAAACCAAGGTGAGCAAGACACCTGAAAGCCTCAAGTGGAGAGATTCCTGCTCCTAATGGAGCAGAGGCAAATCCCTGTGGCTCTCCTCTTGGATCCAAAGGCAGCTCTGATTCAGCACAGCTCCAGCAGCTCAGCTTCTCGTCCTTAGCAGGGAGCTGAAAGCAGGCACGTAGCCCAGAGCCAGGCAAGATAAGCAAGGTAAACCTGAGCTGGTTGAGGTGCAGACAGGCAGCACTTCAAAGACTTCCAGAGGGAAAAAGCTTAACAGGAGAAAGTTTAACATCCAAGGAGAGAAAAGAAAGAGCAGCAAGCTGCCAGCTCAGCAACACCAAGGCCCAAAGAGATCAACCCTTCCCCAGCTAAGTGTCCTGGGCTGTGGGGAGCCTGCTTGTCCTCAGCAGGCCTAGCTCTTTATTGTCTCTAATAAGGAAATAAAGGCACTGGGGAGTCTCTCCACACATGGAAAAAGTTGCCTGATCCAACCTAGCAAATCAGTTCCTTGGGATGCTGCTGAGATGAAGGACCATCAGCTTCTCCTGAGCAGGTGTGGCTGCTGGGTGGGGAAAGGATTTCCATGGAGTCCTGTTGGCTCAGGAATAATGGGAGTGCTGCTAATTAAGATAAGCTGGCTATTATTAGAACTACTTGCACTTTCTGCCCTGCTCAGGCTGTGCTGTGAGCTCAGGAGGTGGGAAGGCTCTGAGCAGGGCTTACATCTTCCTCTGGTGATGTTACCCAAGGCCTGCAGCTGCTGTGGAGCAAAGTATTGGGCAGCATGCTCCTTCTAGGGGTTCTTCTCCTTTGAATTTTTCTTTTTATTGTTGTTATTTTCTCTTATTTCCTCCTCTTCATACTGAAAAGAATTGGTCCTCAGTCTGAGCTAAGACCTTCAACATGCTGTTAGCTTCTTATCTCTTCCATGATTAGAAACTGTCGTAATTAAAACAGCTTCCGTATTTATCTTTCCACAATCTTATCATAGAAATAACAGTTTGTGACCAGTGAATAGGTAATAAACAATACAGAGTGCCTTAAAATAGAGAATCATAGAGAATCAATAGAGAACAAACCAAAATCCAAACCAAACCCAGAACTAACCAAAATCCAAACCAAACCAAACCCAGAACTAACCAAAACCCAAACTAAACCCAGAACAAACCAAAACCCAAACCCAAAACAAAGCAAAGCCAGAACAAACCCAAACCTAAACAAAACAAAACCCAGAACAAACTAAAACCCACACCAAACCTAAACCCCCCCAAAAAAACCCCAAACCAAACCTAGAACAAACCAAAATCCAAACCCAGAACAAACCAAAACCCAAACCCAGACTAAAACAAAACAACAACCCCAAAGAAAGCACAAAGCAAACCAAAACCCCAAATCAAACAAAGGCTTTGCTGATAAAACACGAGTTAATTTCCCTGTTTCCTCTCCCCCTCCTCTTGCCAGCAGCATTCCCCTTCCCTCATCCTCTTGTGCCTATAAATCCTCAGCAGACTCTGCAGATCCATCATCAAATGCTCATATTTGCAGGCAAAAATATGCATGCCTCCTGCAAACCAACACACAGAAAGCAAGATAAAATATTGCCCAGCTGGTAGGTTTGACAAAATACTGGATTGCCTTCCCTTTCCACCTCAGGTTCAGTGCCTCCTGCACTTTTAATTACAAATAAATGAGTAAATGCCAACGTTAGCATTTAGGATGTGAGTGAGGAGCTAACCTCCTGCCTGGGAACTGCTTTCCCCCCTGCCATGAGGCACTAAACATTGCACATCATTTCTGCTCTGGAATTAATTCATCTTTAAGCTCTGGGTTTGCATAACTTATCTAGAGAAGCCACCAAATGTTGGGAATGATAAGCCTCTGGAATTTCTAGGGAGGTCAGGGAATGCTCTAACATTTCTGCCTGAGAGAAGGGAACTCTGGATAAAGGTGGAAAGAACACATTGACGTCCCAATTCATGTCTTGACTCTAGAGATGGGTTCAGAATGGGAGAGGTGTATAGAATTGGTGAGGAAAAACAGGAGGAAAAGCAGAAATAGTGATTCTTTCCTCTGCTTTCCCTAATTTGGGTATGAGCCAGCAAGTTTGGGCTCCTTTCCCCCTTATAATTCTATCTGCTTCTCATTGTTCATGATTCCTCCTGCAAGCCACTCTCTAATCTCTGCTGTTGCTGGAGAGGTTAGTGAGTCTCTCATCACTTCTTTCTCACTCACATTTATTCATCTCATCCCCTTCCTGCTCATATTCCAGAAACTTGGCTTTTTTTCCCCATTTTGGGGCCATTTCAGAGGTGGCAGCCCTGTCTCTGTTAGAGCTGGAGGTAAGCAAAGCTGCTGCTCTGGGTTTCATCCCAAATCCTCTCCCAGAGCCTCAGCATGTGTTGTTTACCAATGGGATTGTTATAATTAGAACACAAAACAACAGCAAAATCAAAGAGAGATTTAAAGTGGGATTGGAAGCAAACCTCTCTTTTCTTGCTGTGATCTTTGGGGCCATAAACCAGCTGGTGGAATAACACATTGGGGTGGAATCAGAGGATATCCAGCCCTGGAAATGCAGGCAGCAACAAGCCCATGAAGCTTTTCCAACCTTCCTGATTCTGTGCTTCTCCAGCTCCTTGCCTCTGGAGAGGTTCCTGCCCCTTCTGCAGAGAGAGCACAAAGCTCTGCAAGGTTAATAGTTTACATCCACTGAGCTCAGCTGGGAATTCCTTCCTGAGATCTAAGGCAGGGAAGGATTGGACCCAGAGGAAA
This sequence comes from Bucco capensis, assembly GCA_013396975.1. Lineage (NCBI taxonomy): Eukaryota > Metazoa > Chordata > Aves > Piciformes > Bucconidae > Bucco > Bucco capensis. The sequence continues at coordinate 119,382 of VWZO01012840.1, forward strand.
GTGCCAGTAGCTGAGGCTCCTATCTCTAGCTGACCTCTGATGAAAGAGAGGAAGCAGCAGCATCTCCAGAGGGAGAGATGCCATTAACAGCTAATCATTCCAGCTGACAACTCCTCATCTCATTTGCTCAGGCTGCTGTCCCATGGATGGGTTAGGAATGAGCTTGGTGGTCACAGGAACTATTCCCCTGAGCTTCCAGAGTGGAGTCAGCCCCAAATGACTCCCACTTTTCACAGCAGGGTCGATTGAACACATCATCCTTCCGAGCAGGAGGAGATGAGTGCTGGGCAATCTACTCTGGGGCAAAGCATGTCCCTTCCACACCATCTCAGTCAATCAACTGGGGAAGACTCAATAAGTTTAAGGAGGGAAGTATTGTCCCTTAGTCATCAGGGAAGTTCTTGCCTAGTTTCAGCACTCCTGGCATAGTTTCAGCTTGTGCTGAAGGAGATCTACAGGTGCCATGGGATGAAGAGGATGCTCAGGGGAGACCTTCTCCTTCTCTCCAGCTCCCTGCAAGGAGCTTGGAGCCAGGGAGATGCTGATCTCTTCTCCCAGGTGACCAGTGATGGGAGAAGAGGAAATGGCCTCAAGTTGTGCTGGGAGAGGTTCAGCTTGGATCTTAGGAACAGTTTTTTCCCTACCAGAGTGGTTAGGCATTGCCCAGGGCAGTGCTGGAGTCACCATCCCTAGAGGGGATCTAGAGGGGACACTTGGTGCCATGGTTTGGTGGCATGGCAGTGATGGGTCAATAGTTGGGCTTACAACAAATACACATTAATTCAGACTTTCTCACACTTAGGTTAATCAGAATAACCTGTTTTCACTTCATTTTCTTTTGAATCAAGTATTAAACATGGTGTTAGCTTTTCAAGCTCCACTTGACCCTCCCCTCACACTCTTTTCCATTGCATTTTGCTTAATGAAAAGATGTGACCCTGGAGCTGTGGTGCTTGGGGCCATGGTTTAGTGTGAGCATGGCAGGGGTGGGACTGGAGCAGCTCAGAGGTCTTCTCCAAACATCAGGAGGTCACACAATGACTTTGGGATGGTCATNGTGAGGCCGAGGGGAGAGGGGGGGTTCGGGGTAGAGGAGGATGCGGAGCAGAGCGCAATGCACATCCAGAGGCAGTCGGAGGAGGGAATGCAAAGTTGGACGAGGGAAAGGAGGAGGGCGACGGGAGGTGATGGTGATGGTGGGGACAGCATCCTCCTCTCCTCCTCTCGCTCCAGTCCTACCCCTCCTCCTCCTCCCCTGCCGTTCCTCTTCCCCCATCCCCCTGCCGCCGGCGGAGGTGAGGCCAGGCTGGGCTCTGGCTGCCTGCCCGAGCGACTGCAGCGGCAGCCACGGCGAGGAGCGGGGCGAGGGCCTCCCGGCAAGGCAGAGAAGCCATGAGCAGCATCCTCCAGCCCACCTGCCGCCGAGAAACTCCCCTCCGGCTGTCGGCTGCGGCTGCCTTGGTCTGAAGAGATAGAAGAGGACGAGGATGGAAAGGGACCGGTAGCAGCGCAAGTTGCGCTCTGCCCTTCTCCATCCATCCCGGCCCTGTCCGCTACCCGCGGAGCAGCATGCGGATTGCCCTCTGCGCTGTCCCCGATGCTCGCTGGCTGCTGGGGGCTCTGTCGCCTTCAGAGCATCCTGCTGCTGGCAGCGCTGGATGAGATCCCTGCTGCCCTTCCACCCGCTCCTTCATGCGGCTTCCCGCTCCGGCGGGGCTAGCATCGCTGCTGCCACCGCCGAGGAGGAGGAGGAGGAGGAGGANCACTTGACCCTCCCCTCACACTCTTTTCCATTGCATTTTGCTTAATGAAAAGATGTGACCCTGGAGCTGTGGTGCTTGGGGCCATGGTTTAGTGTGAGCATGGCAGGGGTGGGACTGGAGCAGCTCAGAGGTCTTCTCCAAACATCAGGAGGTCACACAATGACTTTGGGATGGTCATGGCCCTTGTTATCTCTACAGTTTGAAGGCTTGTGTGAGGCTTTGTTGGTGCTAGCTTGATGGAAAGACAGCTTTGGGGAGGATAAAAATCAGGAGGAGTGTGGCTTATCCCTTCAATTCACTAAAGATCTGCAAGCATGGCCTTTGAGAGGATTAAAGGGAGAACCTGAAATAGTTCTTTATCTACAGTTTCAAGACATCTCCTCTGAAGGAATGAGTGATCTGCAGGTGGCTGCTAAGGCTGGGGGATTTACTGATCTCTGAGTAAAGCAGAGACAACACTTGTGAGCAGGAGCTGAGGGTGCACACGTGGGCCTGAGGCACAGCAGGTCTGGCTCCTGCAGAAGGGAAGAAGAAGAGTCTGCTTCTGTGTAAACTAGAGTCATAGAACCTCCTGGGAGAGATGCTGGGGAGAGGGAAGGGATGCAGGGGAGAGGGAAGAGGGAAGGGATGCAGGGGAGANTGCCTCCCGGCAAGGCAGAGAAGCCATGAGCAGCATCCTCCAGCCCACCTGCCGCCGAGAAACTCCCCTCCGGCTGTCGGCTGCGGCTGCCTTGGTCTGAAGAGATAGAAGAGGACGAGGATGGAAAGGGACCGGTAGCAGCGCAAGTTGCGCTCTGCCCTTCTCCATCCATCCCGGCCCTGTCCGCTACCCGCGGAGCAGCATGCGGATTGCCCTCTGCGCTGTCCCCGATGCTCGCTGGCTGCTGGGGGCTCTGTCGCCTTCAGAGCATCCTGCTGCTGGCAGCGCTGGATGAGATCCCTGCTGCCCTTCCACCCGCTCCTTCATGCGGCTTCCCGCTCCGGCGGGGCTAGCATCGCTGCTGCCACCGCCGAGGAGGAGGAGGAGGAGGAGGAGGAAGAGGAGGAGGAAAAGGAGGAGGAGCCCACCTGCCATCCCCCTCCCTGCTCCCCGCGGGGCTGGGATCGGGGCTCTCCCCCCTCCCACCTGCTCGTGGGACCCGCATGGAGTGTTACCTGGTCATCAGCTCCCGGCACCTGAGCAACGGCCACTACCGAGGCATCAAAGGAGTCTTCAGGGGACCGCTCTGCAAGAAGGACACTCGCTTACCGGTAACTGCCACCACCTCCATCCATCCCTCCCTTTATCCTTCCATCCCTCCTTTACCCCCCGCACTGTGGGAGCGGGGCCGCGGGAGCATCGTTATCCCTACCGGTGATGCTCTCTCTGCGCGGAGCTAGCGGGCTGAGTGAGGAAAAGTTTCTCGGTCGGCAGCTGCCCCAAAGGGGCTGGAGCTGGGGCTGGGGCTGCTCTGCTGGCTCTTGCTGCTGCTGATGGGGCAGAGGGCTTGTCTTTCGGCTGCCTCGAGGGTTCACGCTGGCACAAAGCTTGATTTCTGAGGCTCTAGGAAAAGTTGGAAGCTTCTGGAGGAGCTGGAGCGATGCCGGTGTGGGCTCCAGGTGTCGTGTTGGTGTAGAGGAGGAGGAGGAGGAGGAGTGATGGACATTCTCTTTGAGGCTCCAAACAAGGCAAGCGGTGCGTCTGGCTGCAGAGTGCTGCGGGGCCGGGCTGAGAGCAAGGAGAACGCTGCCATGGGCAAGGGAAGCCCTGGGAGAGCTTGCTTTGTTCAGCCTGGGCAAGAGGAGAGTGAGGGGAGAGCTGCTGCTGGCCTGCAGCTTGCTGAGGAGAAGCAGAGGGGCAGGAGCTGAGCTCTTCTCTCTGCTGAGGAGCTGAGGGAACAGCATGGAGCTGTGCCAGGGGAGCCTTAGCTTACACATCAGCCACAGGTTCTTCATGCACAGGATGCTGGAGCACAGGAGTCATGGCACCAAGGCTGGGAGAGTTCCAGGATGCTCTTAGAGACATGGAATGAGTGTTGGGTTTGTCCTGTGCAGAGACAGGAGCTGGACTCCTGATCCTGGTTGGGTCCTTGCAGCTCAGGAGATGATGATGCTAGGAGACTAGACACTCATTGGGCTGCCATAGACAGCCTCTGTGAGTCACTAAAGGTGTTTTCTAGGAGCTGCTGTGTGCCACCAGAAGGATGTCCATGGGGCATCTGCCAGGATGGAGAGTGCCTGGGATGAGCCAGAAGCTTGGAGCCTCTCAGGGGTGGTAGTAGTATCCTAAGTACTTCCATAGTCCATGTGCAGGATGTCAGGATGTGAATCCTGAGGGTCCAGAGCTGCCATCCTCCAGCTGGGGCTGTGCAGGGGTACCAGGGGCATATTGATCCTTGAATCCTGAGGGTCCAGAGCTGCCATCCTCCAGCTGGGATTGTGCAGAGGTACCAGGGGCATCTTGATTCCTCCTCCTTGAATCCTGAGGGTCCAGAGCTGCCATCCTCCAGCTGGGATTCTGCAGAGGTACCAGGGGCATCATGATTCCTCCTCCTTGAATCCTGAGGGTGTCCAGAGCTGCCATCCTCCAGCTGGGATTGTGCAGGAGTACCAGGAGCATCTTGATTCCTTCCCAAGTGTTGGGACCCTCTTCTGGCTTCACCACTGCTCCCAACACTCCTGCATCCCAAACACCTTGTGAAAAGTGCTGGAGATGACAAGGACTCTGCTTCTGGGGACAGAAAGTGACAAGTATACCTAAATCCTTCCCTTTTCCACCTTCTTTTCCTTCCCTTCCCAGCTGCCTGCTGAGCATCCATACCACTCAGCCTAAATACTCCATGAAATAAGGGAATTGCCTGCCTCCATTAACAAATCATCATTTGGAGCAGAGTTCTGCTACCAGCTGGGAGTTATTATTTTGTTTCAATGCAAATATCTGAGGGGAAAAAAACCAACAAATCATTGTCTTGATGTTTCTCAGTGCTTAAAAGAAAGAGGAGGGAAAAAAAGGTTTTGCTTCCACTTGAAACATCTTAGTCTGGAGCCAATAAAAAGGCAAAAATAGGATGTTTGACATGCTTTGGGGTTGTTGGTTTTTTTTTCTATAGAATTTTGGCAACTCTTAGCTGTTGTGGATTCTTGAGGGGAAAACTTCCACTTCTCCACATACTTTTGTCTTTTTATCTCCATCTTTATTCCTCTTGGAGTTATTTTAGTGGCTATTCTCTCAGCTGAGGGAGAGTGGTGGGAATGAAGCTATCTGATCAGCTAATGATTTGTTAATGAGGGATAATGGGAGCTCTCAAACTCCTCTGTGTGCTTGGTGTTGAGCATTTCCTCCTCTTTTAGGGATGCTGGTGTCATTTATATCTACACTCCAGACTGCAGGAGTATCCTAAGGGATGCTTAGTTGCCAAAGTAAATCATCCTTTGCTCTTAAATACTGCAAGCAGGATTTAATCACACTAAAATCAGGATTAATTAATAATCCTCTTGCACTTCCAAACAAAAACTTTCCAGACCTTATTCTTCTTGCTCTTCAGTGCATGGGAAGTTGGGAAGAGTAAGGAGCAAACACCACTTGGAGATGCTTCTGCATCCTGGATGCACACAGAGAGGTTTGCTAGGGAATGAGGCAGTCCAAGTGGGGTTAAGCAGGAATAAGAATTCCCCAGAGGATGCAAACAAATCCTCTAACTATTGGTATTTGCCTTAGCAGTGAGCTCTGGGCTTCTCCCTTCTGGGAGAAGGGAGACTTAAGCAAGCAATGCATCTCTTTGCATCCCCTGAGCATCATCAGACCTCTGGGCATCATCTAGTCCAAGCTCCCTGCCCAGGATCCCCTCCAGATGGCCTTGGAATCTCTCCAGAGAAGGAGACTCCACAAGCACTCCCATTCCCCCCTTGGAAAAGGAGCTAGCTGGGAGTCTGCTGAGCTTGGGAGCTGAAGGGCTGAGTTCAGAAAGAGCAAGGAGCAGCAGCTGCCAGGGGAGCTGTTGGCTAAGGCACTTCTCAGGATCTTCTGAGCCTTCCACTCCTTCCAGGGATAAAAGGGATCTTGAAACACCAAGCAGGAGATAAGACTTTGTTTCAAAAGCCACAAGCTCCCTCAAGAGCTCGGAGAGGCAAGGGAGCCACCTGCTGAGCTCCTGCATCCTGGCAGATCCTCCTGGGAAGCTAACCAAGGGGAATGCAAGAAGGAGGATGAAGAAGGAAGCTGCTTGTTTATCTTTATTTTAGAGACCTGGTTTTGTGCTTTCAGCTGTTTCATTTGATCTGGGAAGTTATGCTCAGGAAGGTGTTTCCTGCCCCTGGAAATTCCTGAGGTGCATGAGGACAGAGAGGCAGTGCACAGACTCCAGAGGGATGATCCCTGCAGGGATTCCTGCCTGTGCCCGCTGCAGCCATCCCAGGCAGTGCTGTGGTGCATCCCTGCAGCCAAGCCTCTCATTCCCTGCCTCCAGAAGGTTAGCTTCCCAGGAGGCTCTGCCAGGATGCAGGAGCGGATGGTTTGGAGCAGGCACACAGGATCACTCTGGAGGAGAAAAGACAGCGTAGAAAGAATCGTGTCTTGCAGCTTCTACCTCCTGAGGAGTCCTTGTGCTGTGCCTTTTGCAACCACTCTGGTCTGTCCCAAATTGGCCTTTGCAGCCAGCAGCGCTTGGGAAGAGCATGGATGGAGCCCTCCCCGGAGCTGTGTCCACAAACCCAGGCCATGAGGATGAAGATGATGATGATTTGCTGAGCTCTAAGGAAGGGTCAGAAAGTTTCAGCTTGTTCCTTCAATTTGTGCCTCTAATTTGCTCCATAATTCATCCTCCACTGGAAAGCAAACTCATGGACAGTGGATGAAACAACTTGCTGCCTTCCCAAGGCCAAAGGAAATGGGAGCTGAGCAGGGGAACCTGAGCATCTCTGACCTGCCTCTTCCAGGAGGGGATTGAGTCTTTGGGCTCAAGGAGGGCAGAACATGGTAAAGATCTGCAGTGAGCTTGGGTAACATCCACACACTGACAGAGAAATACATTCAGATCCAAAGCAAGCTACAAGAGGCTAGGGCTAGACTCTGCTCAGAGATGGGGCAATGGGCACAAACTGGAAGCCAGGAGCTTCCATAAGGAGAAACTTGTAAGGTGTGAGGGTGCAGAGCCCTGGCCCAGGCTGCCCAGAGATCTCTCCTTCTCTGGAGAGATTCCCAAGGCCCCTGGAAGTGATGCTTGGTGACTGCTGGAGTAGGACTGGATGATCCCAGAGGTATCTCCCAAGCCCCAGCATGCTGGGATAATCCTTACTCCTCCTATCAAGCAGGTAGGACTCTCCCCTAGCACAGCATCCCTCTCATCCATGGAAAACTGGATTTCCTCCCTTTCTGCCTAGCTGACCAGATCAAAGTGACATTGCCCAGAGAGGTGATGGCAAAAAAACTACCTGAAAAAAACCCTACTCTTAGTCCTTGGGTTGGAAATCCAACTCTAAAAGGACAGAGCAACCCTTTCCCCTTCTGCACATCAAAGCAGCTCAGCATGTCAGTGCCTGGTCCTTCAGAAGACATCCCATGGAAGGCAGGAGCACGTCAGCCCTCAGGAGCAGACAGTGTGGTGAGTGTTGCAGATGGAGCTTTGGGTGATGAGGGATGATGTTGGGGAGCCCAGGAGCTCCTCACACAGCTTGGGTGATGAGAGCTGAGTTGCAGATGCTGTGAAGCAAACAGGTTTGGGATCAACTGCTGACCTCAAGGTTAGGTGAAATGCTGATGCTTTGGATGCCTCAGCTCTGTGTGTGTGTTTCCTTGGAATAATTGGATGGGATGAGGAGTCTTTTTTAGCCTTTTCTCTTCTTTTAAGTCTTTGTCTGGTGTTGTCTATTAGATTTTTGCTGAGGAGAGAGGAGCTGAGCCTGAGAAAATTAGATTGTCCTACTGCCACCCTTGAAGGGCACAACAATTCCTGCCAGGAAAATGCATTAAGGGAGAATTCAGTGACAAATGTTTGCCTTACATATGTAATCATGTGCTAAGAACTGCCAGGGGGAGGATGTTGTGTGAGCTTTGGAGAAGAACTGGAGATGGGAGCCATCTAAGCTCAGGGAGAGGATGGGGAAGGGGCTAGAGGATGGGGAAGGGGCTAGAGGATGGGGAAGGGGCTAGAGGATGGGGAAGGGTTAGAGGATGGGGAAGGGGTTAGAGGGGAAGCTGCCTGAGGAGTGGCTGAAATCCTTTGCTTTGNTAGAGGATGGGGAAGGGGCTAGAGGATGGGGAGGGGTTAGAGGATGGGGAAGGGGTTAGAGGGGAAGCTGCCTGAGGAGTGGCTGAAATCCTTTGCTTTGCTGAGCCTGGGGAAGAGGAGACTGGGAGGAGACCTCCTGGATCATTTCCATATGCACCTCAGCAACCCCCAAAACATCCAGAGCATCATCAGAAATCATCGAGTTAGTGACTTTTCCTCACTAGATTATTCCCTTTTTTTTTTTCTTGGTGCTAGCTCACAAGTGACACTGAGGAAGCACCAAATGCAGAATATGGCTTTCTTCTTCTTTTTTTTTTTGCCTTGCATGGATTTCCCCCTCTTGGAAGAGGCCAAATCCTCCCCTGGGAGACTTGGGGAGCATCAGCAGAAATGCTCTTTATTAGCTGCAGCCTGGGTGGGGAAAACACCCAAATAATTACATTTAGAATGGGTTCAGGAGACAATATCACTACAAATTAACCCTTTGGCTGCAGGAAGGAGTTTTCTGTTCCACTGGCAGTGCTCCAGGCCTTGGGCATCCTGGGCTAGTGGATGGCATCCCTGCCAGGGAGGTGGAACTAGATGATCTTAAAGGTCCCTTCCAACCCAAACCATTCCATGATTCCATGATAGGGATGATGGGGAATGTGTGCTCCTCCTGGCTTTGGATAGGGATGATGGATGTGTGCTCCTGTTGGCTTTGGATAGGGATGATGGGGAATGTGTGCTGCTGTTGGTTTGGGATAGGGATGATGGAGTACCTGGCATTTGGCCTTAGTGAACTTCATGGCCTTGGCCCAGTGATCCAGCCTCTCCAGATCCCTCTGGAAAACTTCCCTTCCCTCAAGCAGATGGACACTGGCACCCAGCTTGGTGTCATCTGCACACTTACCAAGGGTGCACTGCATCCCCTGGGCCAAATCATGGATAAAAATGCTTACTGTTGGGAGAAAATACTTCTTTGCATCCTTAATTTCACCTCCAGAGGCAGCAAAGGCAATTTAGATGTGAAACATTTGCTTAGAGTCTGTGCAGAGTAAAGAGGAGGAGAAGTTGTATTCCCTTCCAGTGCAGCTCAGAGATGCTCCCCTGCTTCTAATCTTAGCTAGACCAAAGGCAACATTGTTCTTAGCAGCTTTGGGGATGAATATTTCTTAGGAGATTATATCCAGAGATGGAAATGGAAGAGAGAGAAGTGACACCTGAATCTTGTGGATTAAAGCCTGGAAGCATCCTCAGGTCGATATTTGCTGTCAGACAACAGTTACTTGGTAGCCCCTAACCTTTTTAGTTACACTTGTAATTAAAGATGATTTAGGTCCTTTTATTTAGTGAAGAGAGCACTTTATTGGCATTTATAACAGCTCTTCTGTCAACAGAGAGGGAAACAATATAAAGGTAATTATTTCTGTTAATTGAATTGTATGGTAAAGAGAGAATGGCCAAGACCAGGGGAATTGGCTGAGCCACACAAGAAGGGAATTGAACCTAATATTTCATCCCAGGGGGGAAAAAAAATCACTTTATTCTGTGTTATCTTTCAGTGTAGAAATGAAATGAGTGTACTAAAAAAGCACTAAGATCTGCAGCAGTGTATGTGTATATATATATTTATAGTGCCCTGCACATATCCTAGGTGTCACTCTGATCAGTTAGCTCAATAATATTTGCTTTTCTTTCTGGCAGAGGAATTCTCCAGAGCTAAGTGCACTCCACTGAGGTTTATTTGCTGCTGGGAGTCTCTCTGAGCATCCCATGCACAAAGGAGATATTAGTGTCAGGAAGCATCCCATGGGAAGCTGTCTCCTCTCTAAGGATTCTGGTGCTGCTTGGTTAGCTTGTATTTGTGTTTATTATGATTTTTTTTTGGGGGGGGGGTCCTTCATAACTGTTGTGTTTTTTTTCCCAAGTGCTAATCAAGCTAAGTAAAACCACACAATGCTTTGGACCAAAATGCTGAGAGTATTTTCCCTCCTCCTTGCTTTTGCTCATCCTTCTCCTTTGGGGCTCATTTTCCTCATGGGAAAGTTGCTTGAAGGAGGAATTCTGCTTTGTGTTTCTGAAGGCAGAGGGATGAGATCAAGTGAGGACATCAATCAGGAGAAAGTGGAAGTGTTTGGAGCTGATTTCAGGGTTGATTATCAGCATGTGGCCCACTTTATATTAAAAAAAAACACCCCACAATTTGGGGGCTGTGTTCCTATCAGATTGATTAGGACTTTGACAGGAACCATCTGGTTTAGCCCAATCCTCATCTTCCAAGAAGAAAAGGTTCAGATGGGATGTTAGGAAGAATTTCTTCCCCATGGAGTCACCATCCCTGGAGGGCTTCAAACAACATGGAGATGTGATGCTTGGGGACAGCTAAGCTGACACTTAGCATCATCTTTTGGAAGAGACAGGCAGCTGTCAATTGACAAAGTAAGGAGCAATCCTATGATGAGAGTAAACTGAGGGCTGGCCTTCCATGGATTTCCCTTGGCACTTTGAATTCCTTCTAATCCCTCTCTGCATTTCATGGGAAGAGCTTGAGGCTGCTGAGGAACCTCCTGGCCTTGCTCTGCTGGGGTTAATGGACTTGTCACCCAAGCTAGAAGCAATTAGTGTCACACTGAGGTGACTCTACTTACAGCTCACAATAGGGAACTGGGAAGCAGAAAGGATGCACTCAGGTGTAATGTGCACTCTGTTATCCTTAGAGATGACTCTGTCTGCTGCCAGTGACACAGAAGATGCTTAACTCCTGCTTTCCAGGAGCTCTTACTCCATCCTCCCAGATGTTGTCCATGGCTCCACACTTGTTCTCTGAGCAGCACACACATCTTTCCTCCAGCCATATGTCTTTAGTAAGTGGTGTATGATGTAGAAGGACCTTGCTGAGGCTAGGACACACACGTTCCTGCCCATGAGTGGTTCCCCAGCTCAATATTCATTGGGGCATCTCTGCTGTGTCTGTCTTTGATTTGGAGAGGATGCCATCAGGAGTTAATAACCACTAGTGAGGAGCTTCTTGTGGAGGAATATCAGCTGAGGATCCCAATTTTATCCACCTGAACCATATCTCTGCAGGAAAAAAAAGAGGTTTATCTGGGTGTTTGCCCTGGGGAAAGGGCTGACATCTCACTTCAAGGGCTTAAAGAACAAATAAACCCATCCCAAAGCAACATTCCAGGCACAAGCTCCTCCTGTCTTCCAGCAGGCCACTTCCTGGGGAGGTTTGGAATGGAATAGGAAGGAATACAAGAGAGAATTCCTCCTCTCCCAGGAGGGCCAGGAGTGGTCATGTAGAGCCTTGCAGTGGTTGAGGGAAGGAGCTGGAGAGCTTCCAGCCTAAAATAGACTCTTGGAAGTAGAAGTTGTTAATAACCACTTTGGCTATCATTTTTCCCTCTGAGGAAGCTTAGGACCATCCAACTAGCTTCTAGAAAGGCTAGGGAAGGTGAAATTCATCTCCCTAGTGATGGCAGGATGGAGCAGGATGGAGCAGGATGGAGCCTGCTGCTCCAGCACTACTAGTAGCTGCTGAAGCACAAGCTGCTGATCTCTAGCAAAGCATCACTCTTTCCTTCTGCTTTTGCAGGACTATGCTGAGAAGGAGAAAGCTGCAGCTAAAGCTCTGGAGGATGTGAAAGCCAACTTCTACTGTGAGCTCTGTGACAAGCAGTACCACAAGCACCACGAGTTTGACAACCACATCAACTCCTATGACCATGCTCACAAGCAGGTAAGCCTGACCAGGGCTCCATGGCCCTGAGAGCAGCTCCTCACTGCTGGGGGCAAGGCTCTACTCTCACCCAAGCACAACACAATGCCTCATTTGGTGTTTCCAGCTTCAACATCCTATTTGGCATTCATGTCCTATGTGAAATATCTATGGCTTTCATCTTCACCATGGTGCTCATGGGGTTTGAAGATGCTCCTGGTGTGTTTGAAGATGCTCCTGGGGTGCTTGAAGGTGCTCCTGGGGTGTTTGAAGATGCTCATGGTGTGTTTGAAGATGCTCATGGTGTGTTTGAAGATGCTCATGATGTGTTTGAAGATGCTCCTGGGGTTTGGTTTGAGTTGGAAGGGACCTTCAGGATCACCTAGTTCCCACCCCCCTGGCCATCCCCATGGAATAGTATGGAAGTCTAGATCATTTAACAGGGTTGTTAAGTCCCAAAGCTCTCTAGCAGGAAGCCAAACTCGAGCTCATTGGTTAACATCCCTAAATGGAGTTGTTTTGCTCCCTCCATGCCTTCAAGCAAAGGAGTTGGAGCTTCTAGTTTGTGCATGAGGAATCCTTAGCCATCAGCAAGGCTTTGAGATGCCAGCAAAGGAGAACACAAAGGGGAGGTTAGTCCTTTATTAGCCTTAATTAGTTAAAAACATTAATTAGTATTTTTTAACCTGTCTCTGAGGGAAAAACAGAGGAGATAAAGCAAGCTAATGATCACTGCACAGGTCAATCCTAACTAAGCTCCAGCAAGAGCCATTAAGAGGAATGCTCTTGGGGCACCTTCTCAGCTGGAATGTAGGTGGCATTGTAGGTATATACCAGCTAAACAGCAACAAGCCCAATCACGTTGGTTTTGGCAGGGGGAAAACCAGCATTTTCAGTCTTTTCTTAGGGTTTTAAGTATGTTCTTGCTCTCTTTTTTGTGCACCAACTCTACTAATCCATAGAGGGAGAGGAAATGCCTCTCCTGTCCACACATCCTCTCCCTTCTCCTTTCGCTCTTTTCACAGCGGTTGAAAGACTTAAAACAAAGGGAATTTGCTAGGAATGTGGCTTCCAAGTCCTGGAAGGATGAGAAGAAGCAGGAGAAAGCCCTCAAGAGGCTCCACGAGCTGGCTGAGCTGCGGCAGCAGTCAGAATGGCAAGTACCTAGCCTACTGCATCCCTCAGGCCCAGGAGCAAGCTCAGGGGGGTTTACCCCTACATTTCTCCTAATAGAGAGATCTAGCATCCTGCAACCTCTTTCCAGCTGTTCCCAAGCCCTGCTCTTCCTCTCCTGCAAAGCATAACACTGAAAGCCTCCCCAGTACTTAGGAGTTGGAGGTTTGTGTTCTCCTCTCCTGTAGCAGCTTGGCCTCATCTCTCCTGCACTGAGTTATTTTTTCATGCCATCACTATTTGTACCTGATTCCAAGTGTCCTGAGTATTAACTCTCTTATCATTTGATAGTGAGTGGTCCCTGGAGGGGTTTCAGCAACATCTAGCTGCTCTCCTTAAGGCCATGGGTTAGTGGGATGGGAGTGAGGGATGCTTGGATTGGATGAGCTGAGAGGTCTCTGCCAACCTGAATGACTCTGATTCTGTGGGAGTGAGCAGGAAAACATCTGCACTTAGGCTGAGCATCCTTCTCCTTCCTTTCATACTGAGGTGATGCTCAGAGAGTCTCTGCAGAGCAATGGAAATATCCTGCTGGGAATGCCATTCATGGAGTGCCCTGGCTCTCTCCAGCCCTGTTTGTTAGCTCTGCTGATGGATGTCAAGATGCACCAGGAAATTTGTACTCATAAACCTTTATACCTCCTGTGTTTCATGGCCCTGAATGCTTCAGTGTCAGGGATTGCCCCCAGAGCACTTGTGTTAATCTAGAGCCATCAGGAGCTAAGTAGATAATGAAGCTGGCATCCTTTTAAATTCACATCTGTATGCTGGAAAGGAGAAGATATAGTTGTTTCTCTTCTTTCCTCCCTGACAGCATCCCTGGCAGTGGACCAGTGCTCAAAGCCCCCAGACTAGTCCTGCAGAAGCAGCCACCTCCAGATGGCTTTTCCCTCTCCAAAGGTGCCAAGGTCCCAGCCAGTTGCCCACGAAGCCCCACGAGGGAAGGACAAGGTCTCTCCAGCAGGCTCCTAGAGGAACAGCAGCTCATCCTGAGCAGGCAGCAGTGCCCTGCTGCAAGAGCTCGTGCCCTGGGGAAGGGATGCTCCCCAGTGTTCCCAGAGGGAAGCAGCACCTCTCCAAGAGCAGGAGTGTCCTTCTCCTTCTCTAAGAAAGTCCCTTTGAAGCTGGAGTCCTCAGCAGCAGTTTTCAGTGAGAACTCTGAAGAAGGGAGTGATTGGAGTGAGTTGCCCAGCCACAAAACAAAGCAAGGCCTGGAGGGCTCTCATCCTGCCATGATTTTGGAGGAAGAGAGCAGAGCAAGCCTGGAGCAAGGGGCACCTATTCCACAAGCCCAAGTGGGTTTGGTTGACAGTGAGTCAAGCCATGGAGCTGTGGAAGCTCAAGTGCTACAGGACAATGATAGAAGTGGTGATGGAGAGCTGGAAGAGGAGGTCACTGCTCATCCTTCACCTCCCAGAGTCAAAACACAGCTTTCAAAGGTGGATTCTTCTGCTTCACTCCAAGAGGCAGAGCCAGAGAGCAAACAGAATGAGCCTGAGCAGCTTTTAGGAGCTCTCATTCCATCCTCATCCCAAGAGAGCAGTTTGTGTCCGGAGCTGAACCACTCCAAGCAGCACAATTCCCAGCAGGCTGAACATCCAGCTGAGCTCCCAGCACAGCCATGGGCAAAGCCTGGGCTGGGACACAGAGCTTTGGAGAGTTCACAAACCCTTCCAAGGGAGACCTTGGTGCAAGAGGTGAAGTGCCAGGCCTTGCCCTTCCTGCACGTGCTGAGCAAAGATGGCAGCACAGCTCTGCAGTGGCCTACAGAGCTGCTTCTCTTCACCAAAACTGAGCCCTGCCTCTCCTATGGCTGTAACCCACTCTACTTTGACTTCAGGCTCTCCTTACATCCCAGAGATAGCCAAGAGCAGGGAATAAAGCAAGCCAGCTGCAGGGAGCCATCCCCAGGTGGAGATGAAGGCTCAGCAGTGAGGATGCTCAAGGAAGATCATCAGCTGCTGACACCAAAGAAGAGGAGGAGAGGTTCCCTAAAGCCAAGGAAAGCCAAACAACAAGCTGAGTCAGAGCCTGGGAAGGAAATGAATGAAAATGGCCCCAAATGTCTTGTCTGGAATGAAAACCTCCCCAAAGTGCCTGCTTACCTTGGGCTGTCCCCAAAGGGCTGTGTGGCAGGGGACAGTCTCCAGCCACGAGCACTGACAAGACCTTTACGTGGCTGGGAAAGGCAAAAGCAGAGCAGGAGAAGTGAAAGCATTTCCTTTTCTGCTCTTCTCTCCAGGATTACCAAGTCCCAAGCTGCCAAATGTCATTCAGTTTGTCCTGATGGAAAAGGGGAAAGCTTCAGGTGCATCCCAGACGTGGCCAGCTGCAGTAGTGACATCAGTGACAGTGGGGAAGATCTCCTCAGTGACAGATCCAGTGCAGAAAATGAAGGCTGTGGGAGTGACAGGAGGTGCTGGAGATGCCCATCTCCTCACAAGTCCTCTCCTGACAGACATTCCAGCTCTTCTGCCACCTCAGTCAGCAGCATGAGCAGCTCCCTGAGCTCCATGGCTCCCACCCCACCCAAGCACAGCAAAACCCCTTGGCTTTTGGGTTGCCAGAGAGCTGAAAGGCACAAATGCACACACAGAAAGCACAAGAGCATCCTTCCTTCTGCTGAGATGGACAAGGATTGTCTTGTTCTTAGCACAAGTGCCAGCACTAGGAGCTGCAGACACAGGAGCACAGTTACAGCCCCAGGGTGTTCAAGACATCAAGTTCAAGCCCACAGAGACAGATCTCAACACAGCAGAGGCAGACACCAGCATTTTGGCCAAATAGAGAGCAGAACTAGAAGCTATCCCAGCTCCAACCCTTGTTCCATCAGAGATTCAAGCAGCAGCCAAAGATCATTGAGGAGCAGGTCAGGATCCTTCCCCAAAGAGGCTGAGAGCTGCCAGGACACAGGGAAACAGGACTTGGGAGGAGGTTTTAACACTCAACTGGGGAGAGCTGGAAGGGCACAGGATGCCTCTTGGAATGGGAATGGTGAGGGACAAGGCTTGGCCAGCTGCTCCTCTGAGAGCCTGGCACAAGCTGTAGGTGGGAAAAGAAAATCCTTGACAGCCAAGGGACTTCTGGAAAGAGCCCAGTCCAAGAGAAGCCAGAAGCATGGCACAGAGAGCTTTTCAAAGCTAAAGGATCACTCCCCAAGCCACTTTGCTCTGCAGTTCCCAGCCCCAGGAGATGGCATTGCCTCCTTCCCTTTGCCAGGGGAGCTGCTAGTGGAGCAGCATCCTGCCACTTTGTTGGAGACCCACTTGGAAGCCTCAGAGAGAGCTGATGCTGCTCTTTCAGGAGGCACTGCTGAGCATCATTGCCTCTTCACAGACATCATTCCACTAGGCCCTCAGAGCCTGAGCAGGACCACAGCAATAAGAGACCAAGCCCAGCTCTTCTTGAATGAACCAAGCTGTGTCCCAGGAGCAAACCACCTCCCTGGTGCTTTTCCCTCTGTTGTTGCTAACTCAGCAGAGACCAAAGATGTGAGGCTGGACTCGCAGCAGGCAGCAGACACTTCAACCTCTCTTCATGCCCATGCTCTAGAGAACTGTGCTGACCTAGCCATCTGCAGCCCATTCAGCTCCCCTGCTGCCAGACAGCAGCCTGGCACCTTGTCCCCAGAGGAAGAGGACAACTACAGGTGGCTGCAGCTGCAAGCCCAGCAGCACATGCAGAAACAGCTGCTGGCCAAACCCCTGCAGCTCCTGCCTGCTGCAGGCCCAGCTCCTGGCCTGCAGCATCCTGCCCTCAGCAGCATCCAGCACATGTTGCTCCAACACCTGGCTCTCTCCTCTCCGCTCTCCCTGGCACAGCTGGCCCCACTAGCCCTTTCCCCATTAGCTCCAGCCCTCATTCCCAGCCATCCTGCTTGGCTGACAGCACATCCATGGCACGTGCTCTCCAACACCTTTGTCCCACTGAGCTTCCCTGTGCTGCCACACGCTGCCTGCATCCCAGCCTGCTTCAGCCCACAGCTGAGCACAGCCTCACCTTCTGCTCTCCATCCCAACCCTTGGCTTCATCCCTTCTTCCAAGGCCAAGAGCCCCAGCCCCATTCCTGCTCTAGGCATTCTCCACAGCTCCCTACAGCCTTTGCAGCTACTTCCTCTAGCCCCAAAGGACCATGGCTCCACCTCCCAACTGCAGGAAAATAAACTATTCCATGTTCTGCTTTGGGAGATGCTCTCCTGAGGAGGACAAGGTCCAGCTACTGGAATCATTCCTAGTGAATTCCCAATGGCCAACATCATTCCTAGTGAATTCCCAATGTCCAGCATCATTCCTGGTTACTTCCCAACGTCCAACATCATTCCTGGTTACTTCCCAAAGTCCAACATCATTCCTGGTTACTTCCCAATGTCCAACATCATTCCTAGTATCTTCCCAATATTTCCCTTCCCACAAAAGGGATTTTCTTGGAATAATGTAATAAAATTCCCAGCCCAGTGGAGGTGATATTTGCTCTACTTGCTGACAGGTTTGGTTTTCCTCACTAACAGACTTTAAATATATATTATTATCATTATTATTACCATTATATTATTATTATTGTGTCATTCTATTATTTATGTTATTATTGTTACATTATTATTGTTACATTATTATTGCCATCATTATTGTTATATCTATCATTATATTATTGCTGCTATTGTTGTAGCTATTATTATTATTGCTGCTATTATTATTGTTATTATTATTGCTATTATTATTATTATTCCTGGAGCCATGCCCCAATTTGGGCTTGATTTGGGCTTGANTTCCCAGCCCAGTGGAGGTGATATTTGCTCTACTTGCTGACAGGTTTGGTTTTCCTCACTAATAGACTTTAAATATATATTATTATCATTATTATTACCATTATATTATTATTATTGTGTCATTCTATTATTTTTGTTATTATTGTTACATTATTATTGCCATCATTATTGTTATATCTATCATTATATTGCTATTATTATTGCTGCTATTGTTATAGCTATTATTATTATTGCTGCTATTATTATTGTTATTATTATTGCTATTATTATTATTATTCCTGGAGCCATGCCCCAATTTGGGCTTGATTTGGGCTTGATTTGGATTTAGGCCAATTTGGGGTTCATTTTGGCCAATTTGGGGTTCATTTAGGCCAATTTGGGGTTCATTTGGCCAATTTTTACAGCATCCTACTGGCAGCAACCTCTCCACTCCAAGTGACTCCTCTCCTTTACCTATTTAATCCAAGGAAAGAGGTTACCCCCCCTCCAAAATTCCAACACCAAAACTTTCCTGAATTAGCTAAAAAAGTGCATTTTGGGGGTTTTATTTATTAATTGTTGGGGGGATTAGTTTGGTTTGGTTTATTTTGATAAGCAGGAATACATTTACTCTATTTTGTGGAGGCTATAAAAGCCTCAAAGAGTTGAGAAAGGTTCAGTTTCTAGGGAAAGCTTCTATTCTCTTGCTATTCTCAATTCATTTAATTAATTAATTAAATTAAATTAATTAAATGAATTAATTTCTATTCTATTTTCTGTCTATTCTCAATTAATTCTCTCTCCTTTTTCTGCTTTCTATTCCCTGCCCAGAGTGCTTTCCCAGCTCAAGGAATTGCACTCTTATCCCTGCAGCATCCACTTTGATTTGAGCTTCATCCAAGCAATTCCTGGCGATGGAATGTAGATGAATGCAATAAATTATGGCTTTTCTTAATAAAAATTTAAACTGATTGATATAAAAAGTGTCAGGTGTGTGTTATTCCTGTGGAGCAGCCCCAAAATCACCATGGAGAAGGATGCCAAGCATCCTTCATCCCTCCTCTGGCCAGAATCCACTTCCTTGGGATGGTGTTGAAATGCACCTGGGAAGAAAGATGCCAAACAAACCAATCCAACCCAAATATTCCATTTCCCTGCTTGTTTTATTCCTTGCAAGGATTTGGTGTTAGCTCCATAAGCTCCTGGGCATGGTTGTGTAGTTAGGAGTGGAGTTGGAATTGCTCCTGGCTCCCAAGGCCTCGTGCTGATGGAGAAGCTTCTCTGCTAAAGCAGCAGCCAGGAATGGCTTAATCACTCCCAACCATTCCTTCCTTACTAGGAGTATATTTATTAGTATTAGTTATTCCGATTTATATTAGTAGTATTCCTTATTTATTCATTTTTAACCTTTCCTTATTTTTCTTACTAGTAGTAGCAGTACATTAATTATTATTCCTTATTATTTATTCACTTTAACCACTCCTTATTTATTATTACTACTACTAGTAGTCTATTTATTAGTATCATGTATTGTTATTTATACTGTTATTCCTTATTTGTTCTCTTTAACCACTCTTCATTTGTTATTACTACTACTAGTAGTATATTTATTAGTATCATTATTATTCTTTATACTGTTATTCCTTATTATTACTACTAGTAGTATATTAGTATCATTTATTATTATTTATACTGCTATTCCTTATTTATTCTCTTTAACCACTCCTTATGTATTATTACTACTGGTAGTATATATTTGTTAGTATCATTATTATTATACTGTTATTCCTTATTATTACTACTAGTAATATATTAGTATAATTTATTATTATTTATACTGTTATTCCTTATTTATTCACTTTAACCACTCCTTATTATTACTACTAGTAGTAGTATATTTGTTAGTATCATTATTATTATACTGTTATTCCTTCTTATTACTACTACTAGTATATTAGTATTATTTATTATTATTTATACTGTTATTCCTTATTTATTCACTTTAACCGCTCCTTATTTATTATTACTACTACTAGTAGTATATTAGTATATTTTATTATTATTTATACTGTTACTCCTTATTTATTCTCTTTAACCACTCATTATTTATTATTACTAGTAGTAGTATATTTATTAGTATAATTTATTATTTATAATGTTATTCCTTATTATTACTACTAGTATATTAGTATCATTTATTATTATTTATACTGTTATTCCTTATTTATTCTCTTTAACCACTCAATTATTACTAGTAGTAGTCTATTTATAGTATTATTTATTTTTATACTGTTATTCCTTACTTATTCTCTTTAACCACTCATTTATTACTACTAGTAGTAGCCTATAGTATCATTTATTATTATTTATACCGTTATTCCTTATTTATTCNATTTTATTATTATTTATACTGTTACTCCTTATTTATTCTCTTTAACCACTCATTATTTATTATTACTAGTAGTAGTATATTTATTAGTATAATTTATTATTTATAATGTTATTCCTTATTATTACTACTAGTATATTAGTATCATTTATTATTATTTATACTGTTATTCCTTATTTATTCTCTTTAACCACTCAATTATTACTAGTAGTAGTCTATTTATAGTATTATTTATTTTTATACTGTTATTCCTTACTTATTCTCTTTAACCACTCATTTATTACTACTAGTAGTAGCCTATAGTATCATTTATTATTTATACCGTTATTCCTTATTTATTCTCTCTAACCACTCCTTATTTATTGTTACTACTAGTGGTATAATAGTAGTAGGACAATCCCTGCCCTAGCCCTGCTTTTGTTGATCTCTTTTATCCTATTTTCCAATCCCAGGAGTTTTCTCATAGGTGATCCAAGTAACTTTGATTTTCTCTCTCAGCCCAAATGCCAAAGGTAGAACTGCAACCCATTGGAGGTTAACTTTCCAGCTCTAAATGACTCGAGTGGCTGATGAAATCCAGACACGATGGATAGCATCCCAGCTCCACATAAAGCTGATGGAGAAACACTGACAAACCTGGGTGGAAATCCATTGCCAAAGCCTGAATAATCCCTTGGAAATTACTAGCTATTTTATCATTATTATTAGCAGCTTTTTTTACACCCAAACAGTAGCTGAGCTTAAAGGTCAAGAAGCATAGATGGATGAGACCTTCCTGCAGAGGAAGACAAAGCACTGGATTTATCTCTACAATGGAAGTTGGAATTAGTCTCTCCTTTTTTTTTGCTTATTTACAACATTTTCCAGCCAGGAGTTGCTATTTTGGAATTGATGTGGATGTCATCTCTTGTCTCTGCCACAAAGGAGGCAGAGATGCTGCTGAGGAGCATCTCTGAGGAGATTAAACCTTGTGCAATTATAACGTTTTTTTGCACTGGAAGTTCTGAAAAGAAGAGGGGAAAATAAGGAAAAAATAAGGGAAAAAATCCTTTCTAGGTCTCAGAAGACCTGGAATAAATTCCAGAGAGAATAAGAGGATGTTTTGTGAGTAGAATGAGAGTGTGGATATGATTTTGTTAAGTAAGCAGTGGGTATGTCCTAGCACCTTTTAGGAACACTTTACTAGTGGTTAATACTACAGGAACCATGCTGCTGCTGATCCAGGGTTTGGGAATTGTTTTCCTAACAACATCTCTACCCTGAGAAGAGTCTATTGGGTGTTCCCAAGAGGAACAGGAAAGAAATTCCACAGGCAGCACACACACAGCCTAAACTTGAAAGAATTCACTTGCTTGATTGGATTTTAATCCTTATTTTAAGAGAGGCAGCAATGTTCCTTTCTCTCTTTCCTCCCCTCACTTCCAGGTGGATGCTGAGCATCTGCTAGCCCTTGGGATTCAGGCTCTGCTCCTCTCCCTTCTCCTTCTCCCCACTGCACCTAGGATCTCTACTTCCTTTATCCTCATGGATATAGGTGGGGAAATGCCAAGCTTTGGAGCAGCCAAGGCTGTTGCAGTAAATTCTGCTACTTTTGGGTCTATGTCACCATGCAGGAAACTCAAAGAAGCATAATTCCTGCTGATTCCACAGAATTCCACAAGGAATCCTTCTCAGCCTCTAGCTAGCTATAAAAATATGCCCCGAGCCACTTTAATTTCTCCTTAAAAATCTCTTCCAGAGTCAAGCCCTCTTGGATGTAGCAAAGCAACTGCATTCCTGCTGCTAGCCTGCATCCTCTTTCCCTCTGCCATTAAACATCCCTCACCTCCTTCTGTTCATTCTTACCTGGAGCCACACTCTGGAGCTGTGAAAAGAGCTCTGGAAGAGAGACCAGGCTGGGAAGGAAGGATCTCCAGAAGCTTTTCTTTCCCTAGAGTTCTTCATGCCTTCTGAACCTGTGGCAAAGCTCAGGGTCTGGGCACTAAAGGAGTGTCAGGTGCTTGCTATGAACCCTCTGCCTTCCTAAAGGGAAAAAGAAGAAGGAATGAGGGAGAGACACTTTAGGGTTGGAAAGGAAAACTCAGACAGCTTGCCTGAAAATAATAAGATGGAGTAGATCCCAATCTATGCCAAACCCAAGCCCTTGATGGCAACAGGGTGATGGAAACAAAGATACAGCTGAACTTCAAGTTGCTTCTTTTAGAGGGTGGGTTTGTGGGGTTTTTGGGGATGGTAGATGCTCCAAATCCATGGAGCTGTGGTGCTTGGAGCCAATGGTTTAGTGCTGGTTTATTCTCTTCCCTGTCAGAGGCACTGCCTGCTTCCCACTGGGAATGGTCAACTGGTAGAGGAAAGCAATCTTTGCTCTCCTTGGCTCCTGTTATCTCCCAGCTTTGATTTCCAGGCAGAGGGAGCAGTAAAGAACTTACCTAGGATCTCATGTGTAAGAGGAAAAAAATATCCAGGCCAAGAAAAAAAAATCCCCAAGTTTTATGGAAGAAATGTGTTCCCAGCTAACAGAATTGATGCAAAGAGAGTTGAGAACTGCATAATAAAGAGTTTCTCTTCAGTTTTCAGCTCTTCTCCAGAGCAGACTTGGACACTTCTTATTTATAGATCTTAAAGAACATAAATCACTCCCAAAATGGGAAGAAAAAGAGAGGGAAAAGAGGCCCCAAAAATGTATTCATGCACACACACAAAAAGGGACAAATGAGTTTGTAATTTACTGCTGCTGCTACTAATACACTGGAAATTCACCCATTGGATGCTTCTCTTTGGCTTGCTTTACTGCCCTGCTGTTCATAAAAAGAGGATTTATTTCAGCAGCTGTCATGTCACTTGGCATTTATGTGATCTCTGAGCTATGGCTGGAGATGCTCTTGTTTTTCCTGTCCCAATTTGTATTGAGTAGTTATTTATTTAACAGATTGGTACCCAGGTGATTTGTTCTCCTGCCTCTTCTCCTTTTATTATCTCCATTCTTATCACTCGGGAAGCAGAGCCATAGCTCACTCTGCTTCTGTTTCTCACCCCCTGCCTGCTGCTTGCATTTCATCCTCTGGCTGCTGCTGGCTTCATTCCAGCAGCTTAAGGAGAATTCTTCCCTATTTTCATCCATTTTCTTTGCTCTAATGGAGACACTTTGGGTTCTCCATCACATTTTGCTCTCCACTCTGCCTTTTGACTCTTTACTCCATTGTTTCTCTTTGCTGGTGTCATTCTCTCTCCCTCTGTGAGTTTCTCCAGCATCCCATGCAGGGTTTACCCTGAAGCAGCTCTGTAAAATTCATGACCTGAGCTTCCACCAAGAATCTCTCTCAGGTTATCACTAACAAGCAATAATAATTAAATCTTTCTTTGCTATTTTCATCTGCAGTGAAAAAAAAAAAGGAAGAGAGAAGAAACTTCCCAAAGCTTGAAAGATGCCTCAGGAGGCTCCAGCTGATCTAAGATTGATGCTGGGGCTATCATTTCAGGCTGATAGTCAGAATATAGTCCCTTCAAAAGCTTCCAACCTCATTAATTCAGTGCTGAGTGGTAATAGGTGAGGAGGAGATGAGAACCTCTTGATGGCAATTGGAGGAGATGAGTTGTGAATAGCATCTATTCCTCAGCAATTGGATGTTCTAGGGAGAGAAAGGCTGCTTCAGGCAGAATTCTCTCTTGTCCTGGGCAGCCTTTTAAAGAATCAAGTTGGAGATTTAATTCAATCTCAAGTTTTAATTCAAACACCAAGGAAGAGCTATTTCAGTCCTCCTAGAAAGATCTTCTCCAAGCCATGCTCTGTCTGCTAGGATGCTGCCTGTTTTCTCCCCCAATTAAAGAGGAAGTGAGAAAAGGAGGTGGGAGAAGGGGAGAAAAACACCTCATTTTGTTCCATTTGCAGAATCTAATCGAATGAAAAGAGCAAATGAGCTGATGCCAGCTCAGCTCAGCCTGGATGCTGCTCAGTGTCCCTGTCAGCATCTCCTTATCCCGTGTCCTCAGTGTCCCAGCTCTGCCCACTGGACACTGCTGCCTTTCAACACCTGCTCAAGCTCCAAAGAGAGCACATTTCTGGGCCTCTTCCTTGCCTCAGGATTGATCAGCAGGAGAAAGAGAGAACCTGATGGCTATTGCTGGCACTTGCCACTGCTGCACTTGCTGAACCTTCTCTCTTGCACAGGAATTACTCTTGAACTGGGGGAGCCCAGAACTGGAGACATGAGGAACCATTTGGAGAGCTGAGTAGGATACATGATCTGGATTCATTATGATCTGGAT
>VWZO01012840.1:157476-184803 GCA_013396975.1 Bucco capensis
GAGAAAGAAAGAAGAGAAAGAGAGGAGAAAGAGAGGAGAAAGAGGGATCAGGAGGCCAAAAGCAGCTTTACATTTGCATCTACACCCAGCTTTGAACCTCAACTTGCCACTGGCCCAGGCTTTAGACTTCAATGCTGCTCCTCACAACATCCAACATCCCCAGATGGAGCATGCAAGAAGAAGAAGAAGCAGAAGCAGAAGGACTTGGCTTGTGCTCCCCTCGAAGCAGAGTGCACACCCTTCCAGTCACGAGAGAAAAATGCTCTCCAGGCCTCCTGATGATTGACAGCAGGAGAAGGAAAATTGCTGCCAGGCCCATAGATTTGGTGTCCTGTCCCTTCCATCACACACTTGTGACAGGGACAGGCTCTCTTGTGCCTGCTGGGAGGGAGACACAGAGGTGGAGTCAATGGAGTGTGCAATCCATCACTCAGGGGAGCTGCAGCAGCCTCTCCCCCCTGAAAGGGCAATGAAAAGGATGACTTTTCATCATTCTGTCATGATATTTATTACATTTTTTTTCCTTTAGAGACAGCAATGGTATTTTAAAATCAAGGGGAAAATCGATTTCTGCCTCTAATAAAAAATTAACAGGGAAGAAGACACTCAGGATCCTAACAGTTATTAACCACCTTTTCCTCTCTCTTCTTTCCCCATCTAGAATGCAGCAGGTACAAGAGGCACACAGTCTGCATGCAGATGTCCATTCCACCTCCCTAGGACACCTCAGAACACATGAGAGGATCAGGACAGGAGAAGGCTGGAAAAACAGAGCTCTTCCTTTAGTTTTCATCCTGTGTGTTGGGTTTTTATCCCAGGCTTTCCTTACAGACTAGTCCTAGCATCTCCTCTGGGGATGTCTGTTCCCTCTGAGGTGACAAATGGCCAAGCTCTCAATGCTTTACATGCTTTACATGACCATTCTGCTGCTTAGCAGCCTGCAAGAGGAACATAGAAACCCCCCCAGTGCTGTCAGAGGAGGAGATGCTTGCCTCCTCTCTCTCTCCTAGGGGACATTGCCCTTCATCAGTGTCACCAGCACACCAATTGCTCACTGGGGAAGGTGGCTAAGTGCTCAGCTTGCCTCTTGCCACCACTTCCCTGTCCAGTTCCACATAAAAAAAGGATGGAGAAGTCAGCTCAGAGATGGTTTTGTGGTGCAGTGATGCCAACAAAGCAGAGCCTGAACGATTCCTCCTGACAACAGAGGAGAAAAATCTCCATTCCAAAGGCAGGCAGAAAGAGAAGCTTCTCCTTAAAGCCTGAAGGGATAAACAACCCTCACCTGATGGGTTTGGAGATGTGCAGGGGCAGATGGAACTAGGAACTGTGCTTTTACAGAGCTGAAGTGACACAAGGAAACAGCTGACACAAGAGAGAGGGCAATAAAAACAATTCTAGAATCATTAAGCCTGGAAAAGACTTCCAAGATCAAGTCCAACCATTGCTCCAATACCTCCAGAACATGTCCCCAAGGGCCATGTCTGTGTGGTTTTGATCCCCTGCAGGGATGGAGACTCCAGCACTGCCCTAAGCACTCTGGCAAAGGAACAAATTCTTCCTAAGATCCAACCTGTTTTCTCCACTTGCTGATTATTAAATCAACTTGAACAGCACTAGAAAGAGAATGAAACACTCCCAGATCCTTCCACTGGCTATTTCTCTACAGTTTCCTCCCTAGCTGATTAGAAACAAACACAGGAATTAAAGGAGTAATTCAATAAGGACTGCATGGAGTTTGGAAGAGAAATGTTCTACTCCTCTCCAATTGCTCCTTTGATGAGCATCATTTTCCAGAGGGAAACCTATTAGAAGGTTGAAGGATCACCTGAGGAGATCCCTGGAGAGCAATCAAGCTCCAGAGAACCTGGTGAAGAAAACCAAGTGCTAGCAAGAGCAGAGAGAGCAGAGCAAGAGGCCAAAGCCTCTAGCATCGCCACATAAGCAAATGCAGGCAAGGGAAAGGCCAAGCTTTCCTCTCAGCCATTCCTTTAAGGCAAGATAAAGAGCTCTGGATCAACAGGGATGATTTTGATGATCAAAATGAGCCCTGGATCAACAGGGAAGATTTTGATGATCAAAATCATCCCTGGGAAGATGATGATTTTGTACAAGCTGGAGGTGAGCACAGGTCAGCCCCACACTGAAGCAACCAGGGCTGCTTCATTTCATGCAGCACATTTGGCAGGGAAAGCAAACAGGAGTTTAATCAGCAGCAGAAGGTGGTAAACAGCTCTGAAAATGGAATACTCATGGTGCCAGACAGTAAACATCATTATGGAAAGGGGGGGGGGGGAAGAGAGTAAAAGTGCCCCCCTTTTCATCTTGGTCATTAACTTCTTCAAAGAGGTTATAAATGGCCTAAAAAACCCCACCCCACTCTGGAAAACCAAAACATCCCATTGAAGAGCAAAGGCTCAGTAGTTTAGCACATTGATGGTGATATTAAATTCCACTTAACCCTAGCTCCTCCTCCTGAGCTGTGATTCTTCCTTTCCTAGCTGCCTCATCAAATCCTATTGCTATTGCTGCAATAAAGAGGAGATTCATTGACTCCCTCAGCCTCTTCCACTTCACAGAAAGACACACACAAAAAAATAATGAACTACTTCCAAATCCATTTCCCTCTATTGGGCAAGAATTGCCTGAGGTGGGAGAGTGACATTGGGAGCTCTTCAGCAACCTTCTCAGCTTGGAATTGAGATGATTGTGTGCATTTTCACTACACTGCATTTGCAACAAAGCCATCAGCATTTTATGGCAGGGATGAAGCTATTCCCACTCCTCTAAATCAGCCTTTCTGCTCCTACCTCCTTCAAATCTAGCAGCTCGCTGCCACACATCACTTAGGAGATGTTCCTGTGCTAAGAGAGCAGCTGAGGGCACTGGGCTTGCTTAGGCTGGAGAAGAGGAGGCTCAAGGAAGATCTTATCCCAGTATCCCAGTATGTCAGGGGTTGGCAGGGCCCTGGAAAGATCATCTAGTGCAACCCCCCTGCCAGAGCAGGAGCACCTAGTGATGTGCCCCAGGGCTCAGTGCTGGGGCCAGGACTGTTCAATATATTCATCAATGATCTGGATGAAGGGGGAGAGTGTTCCCTCAGCAAGTTTGCAGATGATCCCAAGCTTGGAGCAGTGGCTGGCACACCAGGAGCTGTGCTGCCATCCAGAGTGACCTGGACAGGCTAGAGACATGGGCAGGGAGAGACTGAATGACATTTAACAAGGGGAAGTGTAAAGTACTGCATGTGGGAAAGAACAAGCCCATGGATCAGTCCAGACTGGGAACTGATGTGTTGGAGAAGAGCCCTGGGGAAAAAGCTCTAGGAGTGCTGGTGGCTAGGAGGATGCCCATGAGGCAGCAATGTGCCCTTGTGGCCAAGAGGCCAATGGCATCCTAGGATGCATGAAGAGGAGCGTGGCCAGCAGAGCCAGAGAGGTTCTTCTCCCCTCTCCTGTGCCCTGGGGAGGCCTCCCCTGGAATGCTGTGTCCAGTTGTGGGCCCCTCAGCTCCAGAAGGATAGGGAGCTGCTGGAGAGAGTCCAGCCCAGGGCCAGCAAGATCCTGAAAGGAGTGGAGCATGTGCCCTAGGAGGACAGGCTGAGAGAGCTGGGTCTCTTCAGCCTGGACAAGAGGAGACTGAGAGGAGACCTCAGCAATGCTTAGAAATATGGGAAGGGTGAGTGTGAGGAGGAGAGAGCCAGGCTCTGCTCCATGGCATCCAATGGTAGGACAAGAGGCAATGGGAGCAAGTTGGAGCACAGGAGGTTTAGGATGAAGCTGAGGAGAAACTTGTTTGCAGTTCAGGTGCCAGAGCACTGGCCCAGGCTGCCCAGGAGCCTGTGGAGTCTCCTTGTCTGGAGCCATTGCAGAGCTGCCTGGACACATTGCTGTGTGAGCTGGTCTAGGTGCTCCTGCTCTGGCAGGGGGGTTGCACTAGATGAGCTTTCTAGGGCCCTGCCAACCCCTGACATACTGGGATAGTATAAAAATCAGGAGAGCAAGAGAAAGGCAGAGTGCTGGAGCAGCAGTGCCTTGAGGGATGGAAGATGGAAGAGCCACCCCAGCTCTCTGCCATCCATCCTCTGAGCAGCAGGAGACCAGGGGAAGGCAAAGCCATCCTTTCCCTGTCTTCCAGCCAGCTCCACAGCAGCATTTTATCCAGCACTAAGTTCCTTCACTAAGTTAAACTCCTCTTGGTAACTTTTGTAGTGATCCTGCTCTTCATGCTTAGGTGAATCAGGTTTTTCCTTGTGGAGTATTTCCTCCTCACCTGTAGGCTGCTGGATTTGCTGTGTCTTCACTGCCACCTTTTGGTCAAACTTCTTTCTTCTTGCTTTGTTTTACTTCATGTTTTTTAGAGGATTGCTTTTTAAAGCCCTGAGCCTCCTCTTCTCCAGATCAACCAAGCCCAGTTCCCTCAGCTGCTCCTCAGCACACTTATGCTCCAGATCCTTCCCCAGCTTCCTTGCCTTTCTCTGGACACACTCCACCATCTCAGTGTCCTTCTGGGAGTGAGGAGAACAAAGCTGAGCTCAGGATTGGAGCTGTGACCTGCCCTAGCCCTGCTGGATCCACACTATTCCTGATCCAAGCCAGGATGCTGTTGGCTTTCTGGGCACACTCCTGGATCATCTCCAGCCAATTGTCCATCATCACCTCCAAGTCCTTTTCCACCAGCATGTTTCCAGCCAGTTTCAGCTTCTCCCAGGTAAAAGAAAACAGAGGAGTTAGAACAATGGAAAAACATCTCCTTCAGCTTATTTTGAGTCTTAACAACACAGGATTAAAAACTCCAACATCTTCTACTGAAGTTTTTGCTCTTGAGGTCACAGAAGGTGTGTGGAAGGGGAGGGAAGAGTAGAAGTTGTTTTCCAGAGATAGACTAATCCACAGTTCCCAAAGTTGAGTCTGCTGAAGGTTGGCACAGGGACACAACATATGGAAAAGAGACCAGATGGGATGAGGAGAGAGAAAATATACACAGAGGATGTTATCTAAGTGACCAACACAAGGAGACAGACAGGCATGGCTTTAAGAGTAGAGCATCTCTGTGCCTGATCCAAGCCAAAACATCAGACAACTTGCTCTGTGCTGCTTCCAAGAGGTGACATGTGTTCCCAGGGAGGAATTCTGTGGAAGGTGTTTGCCTGACAAGCTGGGAGGGGAAGTGCTCTGGCAGGGGGGCTGGACTGGATGATCTCCAGAGGTTCCTTCCAACCCTAACAGTCTGGCATTCTGTGCTTGCTGTGCTCGTCTGTAGGTTAGGCACTTGAAATGCAGAAGGTGATTTCTTCTACAAGGGAGGAGTAAAATAAAACACTGCTCATTTTCCCTACTTTGAGGCAGTTTTCAACTCATTTCACTGAGTTTTAAGTGAAGTGTCCCGTGGCTTGATTGATTTCTCCTCCTTCAAGAGAAAAAGGACAGAACTTTGTGTGTCCTACAGGTGTTGGACTGGACTGAACAGCCTCTCAAAACACTCTTCAGCCTCTGGTTTTTTTACACTGTAGCTTGGCACTGAGGGCTTAAATCCTCCAGAGGAATTCAAGGATTTCAAAGTGGTTTGAAAGCTCCTTCTTCGAGTCAGGATAACTCCATGACCAGCATTACTCACCAAGAGCAGCTGCTCCTGGGTTCATGCTCATTCAGCAGGGGACACAGCACTTGTCTGCTGAGCTGGTCTTTTCCCATCATATTCCCATGGATAAAGGAGCTGATTAGATGACAGCAAATTGCCTGATGGCCTCAGCCCCCAGGGAACAACCATTCCCTGCCGGGTGCATGAGGCCACTTAGCATTCCCATTCCCAACTCAGCCCCATCCCAGTGCAGGTCACCCTGAAGGGCCCAGAGCACTTCTCCTACAAGGAGAGGCTGACAGGGCTAGGAATGTCTAGCCTGCCAGAGGTCAGACACTAGAATCAATTGCCCAGAGAGGTTGTGGAGTCTCAGTCCTTGGAGATATTGAGAGGACAATGCCCTGGGCCAGGAGAGTGCCAGGGATGGACTAGATGATGGATGTCTAGACCTCATCTGCAGTGTTCATCTCCAAGATCAACAATCCACTGATTCTGTCAAGTCACCCATCACTCCTCCTGGCAAAGTGCTGAACATTTCCATGATTTCACAATCCCTCTGGATCCCCACTGTCCTCACAGTGAAGAATGTTGTTTTCTAACACCTAAGCTGAACCTTCAAGCTGCACTTTGTGATCCCTGACTGGCTGCTCTCCCACTCCCTGGCACTACCAGATGGGTTGGGCTTCCTCACCTTTGGAATTCCCCTCCAAGGATTTGAGAGCTGCTCCCACATCAGCCCTTAGCCTGCTCTGCACAAGCCCAGTGCCTCCATCTCTCCTCTAAGCCCTTCCCAAGGTTGCTAACCCTCTGCTGAACCCCCTCCAGGGCCATCCTGGAAAGCCAGACCTTGTTTCTAGAGCTGAACTCAGCCCATTTTGTGCTGGTTTCAATTCCAGGGAATGGTTTCCACCCTGCCACACCACTTCCCCCCACGCAGCATCATTTGTGAGTCACCCAAGGCCATGCTGGAGTCACCTTGCTTACAGTCATTGTTGCACTTAGCTTGGGCAGCAAGTTCAGAGCCAGACTGAGTGTTGGGATGATCCTATTGCACGCCTGAGGCTTACTGGAAGACTGCACAACTTCTCCAACTGCTTGGGAAGTTGTTCTCAGAGCTCTAAAGAAGAGCACTTGGAGAAGCAGATGAATTGTCCTGACCACAGACTTCTCTCTGCATAAACTGTGCTGAAAATGTTCTCCAGATGAAAGCAGTGTCAGGCAATCCTGCCAAGGAGGCAATAGGGGTTTTTTTCCTCCAGGAAATGGATTCCACCATTCCCTCACATCCTTTGTCAATCTCACATACAGACTGTGGCCAGAAGGAAGGAGGAATAAAACACTGAAGGGCTGAGACAGTCACCAGAGTGTTTTTCATCTCTGGAAAATACTCTGTCACACTTGAGCAACCACAGAAGAATTCCTCTTGTGTCTGGTGAGGAGCAGCTGAGGGCACTGGGCTTGGATAGTCTGGAGAAGAGGATGCTCAGGGGAGACCTTAGCTCTCTCTACAGCTCCCTGCAAGGAGCTTGGAGCCAGCTGGGGCTTGGTCTCTGCTCCCAGGTGATTAGTGATAGGAGAAGAGGAAAAAGCCTCAAGTTGTGCCAGGGGAGGTTCAGATTGGATCTTAGGAACAGTTTGTTCCCTGCCAGAGTGGTTGGGGCAGTGCTGGGGTCCCCATCCCTGGAGGGGTTCAGTGTGCATGGCAGCTGTGCAAGGGAGAGATCCTCAGGCACATGCTGGGATTGTTGGGCTTGTCCTGTGCAGAGACAGGAGAAGGATACAGTGATCCCTGTGGAGAATCAGGAGATTCCATGATTCTATGGCTCTGTCAGGCTGGGCATGGAACAGACTGAAAGTAAGGAGATGTTTTATTCTCACAGTTGCTACACTCCCATCTGCTGATAGATTACTTTGTACTTGAATAGAAGACACAAGGGAGCAGCAAAACTGACACTTGGATGCTCTTGTTTCTCAGGGAGGAACCATGAGGTATTTTTGTTATGAGAGACACTGAGAGTAAAAGTCACTCCATCAAAAATTACTTAATGGCTGATAACTTAGACTGCATTACACTAGTCTGAACTTAACTAGTAGAAGTAGCAGAAGAGAGGAGACCTCAGGAATGCCTAGAAATATGTGAAGGGTGAGTGTCAGGAGGAGAGAGCCAGGCTCTGCTCCATGGCATCCAATGGTAGGACAAGAGGGAATGGGAGCAAGTTGGAGCACAGGAGGTTTAGTATTAAGCTGAGGAGAAACTTGTTTGCAGTTCAGGTGCCAGAGCACTGGCCCAGGCTGCCCAGGAGCCTGTGGAGTCTCCTTGTCTGGAGACATTGCAGAGCTGCCTGGACACATTGCTGTGTGAGCTGGTCTAGGTGATCCTGCTCTGGCAGGGGGGTTGCACTAGATGATCTTTCTAGGGCCCTGCCAACCCCTGACATACTGGGATACTGGGATTGACTGAAAGCCTTGGGGAAGTTTTCCCTGGCAGGGCTGTGAAGAGCTGCGAGCTGCAGGCACCTGGTGGGCTCGAAGCTCTGCAGCACCTCGGGCCAAGCCAGGGCTGCTCCCCAGGAGAGCCAAGCTGGGCTCCTGCTGCTCGGGGTGGGCGCAGCTGAGCTCACCCTTTGTCCAGCCAAGCCCCAGCACGGTGCCGACGGAAAAGCCACGAGGCTAAGGCGAACTAAGCCAAGGCAAGCCGCTCCGGTGCTGGGGACGGGACACCGCTGCGTGTTTCCCTGCGGAAGGCGGAGCCGGGCCGGGAGGTGGAGGCTGGGGTAGGCACCTCAGAGCCCGGGGGGGCTGAGCCCGTGCTGCCTGCCCCTGCACTGCCGGAGCACTGCGGGAACGACGAGGTGAGTGAGCACCCCCGGGGAAGACAAGAGAAGAGAAGGGAAGGGAAGGGAGGGGAGGGGAGGAGGTGTCAGCGTGGCCAGGTTGCGGCCCGGTTCCTGCCAGGAACCCCGCGGCCCCGACGGGGCATGAAGGGACAGGCTAACGGTTCGGGATCCCCCGCGCCGGCTCTGGCCTGCCCCGGGAGCACTGCTCCGGAGCCCCGAGAGTGACTCTGTGCTGCTCACACCTCCTCAGCTTGGGCTTTGGGCTGGCACAGAGCCCTGCAGGAGCTGTGGAGAGCAAGTGGAGTTGCTTCCTTGTGTCTGGATCAGGGCGAGGGATGGAGGTTCACAAGAGCAAGGGCTGCATTCTGCCCCAGGCCAGGACAAACCTAGAGTGGGGCAGGAGAGGCTGGGTTGTGCCCCACAGAGAGAGCTCTGGGGCTTCTGGGCAAGTTGGAGCTGAGTGGCCAGTGTGTCCTGGCACAAGAGCACAACTGTGTGCTGGGGTGCAGCTGGGGGAGGGAAGGGCTTGTCCTGCTCTGCTCTGGGCTGCTGGGGCCTCCAGACACACAGCAGAGGAAGCTGCTGGAGAGTGGCCAGAGCTGGGGCAGGCTCTGGAGGGGAAGCTGTGTGAGGAGAGGCTGAAATCCCTTGCTTTGTTCAGCCTGGGCAAGAGGAGAGTGAGGGGAGAGCTGCTGCTGGCCTGCAGCTTGCTGAGGAGAAGCAGAGGGGCAGGAGCTGAGCTCTCCTCTCTGCTGAGGAGCTGAGGGAACAGCATGGAGCTGTGCCAGGGGAGCCTTAGCTTACACATCAGCCACAGGTTCTTCATGCACAGGAGTCATGGCACCAAGGCTGGGAGAGTTCCAGCAGCATCTGGACAATGCTCTTAGGGCCATGGAGTGAGTGTTGGGCTCGTCCTGTGCAGAGACAGGAGCTGGACTCATGATCCTGGTGGGTCCTTCCAACTCAGGAGGTTCTCAGAGTGTGTGATTCTTTATATCCCAAGTGTTCTCCTTCCTATCACAATGCAGCAGGCAGCTGGAAAATGAGACAATTCTTTCCCAACACTTCCCCACTGTCATTTTCTGGTGGTGCCAGAGGAGAGTGATGTAGTCACTGTCTCATGCCTTTTCCATCACCTCATCATTATTATCACAGCCTGTTTTTTTTACCCCTTTTTCTTTCTTTCTGTGGAGCCAGCCTGGAAACCCCTGACTCCAGAAAGCTTCCCATTGATTTTTGGATGCCGTTTTCCTAGGATAATGTCTGCACAGTGTGGCTCCCTCTTGGTTCAGCCTGTTTGCTCTGTACAGGATGTAGTAGCATACTCACAACAATTGGACATCCTCCATCCTCATTCCCAGCTGCCTCCCTGAGCAGGAGGAGTGTGCACTGAGGATGACATTGCTACAGCTTCCAAAACAGCTCTAAGTGATTAGTTTCTGTCCCTCACAGAACTCCTCAATCTGTTTCTTCACAGAGAATCTCCTCAGCTGGAAGGGATCATCAAGTCCAGCTCCTGTCTCTGCATTTGCTAAATGAAGAGGGATAGCAGCATGAGAATCAAGCCAAGCTCTTTCACACAGAGCTTCCCAGTCTAAAATACACTTTTGGAACCCCAAGACAGTGTGGTGGTCAGAAGAGGTGAGTTATGGGATGTGTGGGATCACTGCTACCTCCTGTGCACTGGTGATGCTAACAGCTGAAAGCTCAGGGGAGATCAGGACAGAAGAACAGAAGGGAGCCAGAGGCTGGCTCAACTCTAAAAGAGTAACAAGTCAGTCTGTCAGTTTACATCCTTCTTTGGAGGTTTTATGAAGGTATCTGAGCCCCCAAAACTTGTGGTGGAATCACTAGGACAAGCCCTAGGGATGGGGAGGAAAAACCAACCAGCCCATGCTTTGTGGTGTGCAGGATGCACCAAGCACCCATCAGCTGGTGGGGAGGAAAGGGTTAACAGGCTGACCTTCAGCCAGAAGCTCGTGTTGACCCTACTCTGCAACACTGGGCTGAAAGGTTATGCCCAAAGGGAGAGCTTGCTAGCAGGAGAGGGGGGGAAAATCCCAAGAGAAAGCCTTGGCAAAAGAATCCTTCATCCCTAGCAGCCTGGTGGGCTGGCAGGAGGCAAAGCTCCAGCACAAGGCTGGAGCACTCAGCCACAGCAGCAACCAGAAGCAAGCATCCCTCAGAGTGTGCTTTGGCCATACAAACTCCCAAAAGGTTGATGGATCCCTAGGAATCTGAGCAGAACACTTGCATCCCTAGGGATTCACCTGTGCAGTAGGGAAGGCACATGCAGGAGTTCCCAAGCCTTTCAGGTGGCCACAGAAACTCTGTCCTCTTAGCCTAGGCTTTTTCTCTTCCCATTTATCCATTCTCTTCCTTTCTTTTACTGGTTTCTGACTTCTCCTGGTCTGTGGTAGCTCAGAAGCATTTCTGCTGGGAGCTGTGGCTGATGAGTGTTGCCTTGGAGCAGCAGGAGGGAAGCTGCAGCTGGAGTTTCCTGACAAGCTGAAAGGGATGGAATCCACCTCTAAAGCTACAGAGTCACTGTCAGACAGACCAAGCCTAAAACCTACAGCCTAAAACCTAAAAGATACTAGGGAACACACAGAGTCTCTTGTCTCAGCCTCATGAACTCACCAAGCTCCATCTTCATCCCATTTTACCTCTTATTCCTGTCAGCAGTGCTTTGGCTCTGTTGAGTCACAGCCTCTCTTAGGCTCTGCTTTACTGAGAAGAGCATAAGCTGAGCTCTTTTCTCTCCTCTCTCCCTCCTCTCTCCCTCCTCTCTCCCTCCCTCTCCCTCCCTCTCCCTCCCTCTTCCTCTCTCTTCCTCTCCCTAGGTTATTGTACCTTCTCCAGTAAATGGGCAGAGGGGAGGGAAGAGAACACTTTGAGGGGAAAAGAAGCTTCCAACTTCCAGTAGGGCCTTGCAAAACTTCCTTTCCATCCTGTGTTTGTTCTGCAGGGAATTGGCACAATGGAGAAGAGGGAAAGTGATCCCCATGCCAATGAGCAGAAGGCAGCTCCCAGCATCATGCCAAGGAGAAACACAGGAAACCTGAGCAACTTGGTAATGTTTCTGTTCAACAAGCAGTTGTGTGTCACACAGTCAGTCCAGAAACAGTGTTCCCCTCACCCAGCATTGTGCTCAAGGCTTGGGCACAACAGCAGCTCATTCCATTGCATCCCAGGCCACACTGTACAAAAAGGCAGAGTTTGGGCCAGCTGCAGACTCCAGGAGCTGAGTCCCCAGTTGCATTTTAGCAGGGGAGCAAAGCTCTGTGGAAATCAGGAGGGATTTTAATAGAGGAATCCCAGGATCCCAGTATGTCAGGGGCTGGCAGGGCCCTAGAAAGCTCATCTAGTGCAACCCCCCTGCCAGAGCAGGAGCACCTAGAGCAGCTCACACAGCAATGTGTCCAGGCAGCTCTGCAATGGCTCCAGACAAGGAGACTCCACAGGCTCCTGGGCAGCCTGGGCCAGTGCTCTGGCACCTGAACTGCAAACAAGTTCCTCCTCAGCTTAATACTAAACCTCCTGTGCTCCAACTTGCTCCCATTCCCTCTTGTCCTACCATTGGATGCCATGGAGCAGAGCCTGGCTCTCTCCTCCTCACACTCACCCTTCCCATATTTCTAAGCATTGCTGAGGTCTCCTCTCAGTCTCCTCTTGTCCAGGCTGCAGAGACCCAGCTCTCTCAGCCTGTCCTCCTAGGGCACATGCTCCACTCCTTTCAGGATCTTGCTGGCCCTGGGCTGGACTCTCTCCAGCAGCTCCCTATCCTTCTGGAGCTGAGGGGCCCACAACTGGACACAGCATTCCAGGGGAGGCCTCCCCAGGGCACAGGAGAGGGGAGAAGAACCTCTCTGGCTCTGCTGGCCACGCTCCTCTTCATGCATCCTAGGATGCCATTGGCCTCTTGGCCACAAGGGCACATTGCTGCCTCATGGGCATCCTCCTAGCCACCAGCACTCCCAGAGCTTTTTCCCCAGGGCTCTTCTCCAACACAGCAGTTCCCAGGCTGCACTGATCCATGGGCTTGTTCTTTCCCACATGCAGTACTGCACACTTCCCCTTGTTCAATGTCATTCAGTCTCTCCCTGCCCATGTCTCTAGCCTGTCCAGGTCACTCTGGATGGCAGCACAGCTCCTGGTGTGCCAGCCACTGCTCCAAGCTTGGCATCATCTGCAAACTTGCTGAGGGAACACTCTCCCCCTTCATCCAGATCACTGATGAATATATTGAACAGTCCTGGCCCCAGCACTGAGCCCTGGGGCACACCACTAGGCACAGGTCTCCAGTTAGACTCTGCTCCACTGACCACAACTCTCTGGGCTCTGTCCTTCAGCCAGTTCCCAATCCAGCTCACAGCACAGTCTCCCAGTCCATACTTCTGAAGTTTGGCAATGAGGATACCATGGGAGACAGTATGGAAAGCTTTGCTAAAGTCAAGAAAAGCACATCCACTGCCTTCCCTTCATAGCCAATCTCTCTTGGAAGGAGTCTTCAGGATTGCCTTGCAGGATAGCAGGGCACACTTTTTATCTCTCTGGTAGATCAAACACCTATTTGTCACTGAAGATGAACCCAAGACTTGCACCCTTTTCCCTTTGCATTGTTTACAAGCAGCTCCTTGTTTCAGCTGCTTCATTAGCTTCAACCTAATGTTTCCTTCTTAACAGGAAAGCTTGATAATGATGCTGAGATAGGAAGATCTAGATTTAGGTTGGCTATAAGGAGGATTTTTTTCTCTGAAAGGGTTGTTAAAGCTTGTCCCAGGCTGCCCAGGGAGGTGCTGGAGTCCCCATCCCTGCAGAGGTTGAAGAAACATCTAGCTGCTCTCCTTAGGGCCATGGATTAGTGGTGTGGGAGTGCTAGGGATGCCTGCAGTGGATGAGCTGAGAGGTCTCTTCCAAGCTGAATGATTGTGTGATCTCCTGGCTCCATGCAGAACATTAGCTTAGCACAGTGACCCTGTTTGCACAGTGCCATCTCACCTGGGCTCACTGTGGGGCTCCTCACTCCAACAAGGACACTGAGCTGCATGCTGCAATTAGAGCCCTGAAATCAGTAGCCTGTATCCTCAGAAGCTGTAGTGATGCTTCCCCTGCATTCTTCTTCTCTGGAACTTGCTGCAATGAAAAGCTACCCAGGGGATGAGTGAGGAATGAGGAATGTCAGCTGGAAGTGCCTTGCTCAACTCCTGACCCTGCTGTTTGCCCTGGTGTGTTTCCCAGCTCCTTTGTCTTTAGCAGTGTGTTTGTTTGGTGTAGGATTTCACCACCCATGATGGCAAAGACTCTCATGCAGGAAGTTTTTCCTCTTCTCTTCAACTGACTTGGTATTCCCTTGCTTTGCAGCAGATGGATGTACAAGTGCTCAAGGCCCCAGAAGCAGCTGCAGCCTTTCCTTGGTCCCAAAGGCATCCTTTTGGGGAGCTGGAGCCCTGTGCAGAGCAGCTGTGCCAGCAGCGGCTCTTCCCCAGGTGGCATTTGCCAGGGAAAGTAGCATCAGTGCTCTCATTATTAACATTTCTCTACACTTTGCTGAGAGAAGTCATCCATCCTTTTGTCAGCAGGAGGGAAAACCTTTTCTATAAGATCCCAATCCTGGTCACAAACAAAGTGTTGCCAGTGGTGTCCATTACCCTTTTGGCACTAGTTTATTTACCAGGACTCTTAGCTGCTGCTTTCCAGCTCTACTTTGGCACCAAGTACCAGAGGTTCCCACAGTGGTTGGATCAATGGATGGCATCAAGGAAACAGTTTGGACTTCTCAGCTTCTTCTTGGCTGCAATGCATGCCTGCTACAGCCTCTGCTACCCCATGAGGAGATCCTACAGATACAAGCTGCTCAACTGGGCATTCCAGCAGGTAGGATGGGCAAGCAAATGCCAACCTTTCTCTATTCACATAATCCTGAGGGTTTGGGAGACATTTGAAGCCAATCTGAATAAGGGAAAAACCCTTTTGCTTTGCTTTGGAAGCAGATCCCCACGGAGCTGGAGAAGGAGCTAGTTGTTGAAGCAGGTACTAGATGATCTAAAATAAGGCATTTTCTGCATGTGGGGCCTTTCTTCTCTCTCTCTCTCTCTCTAAAATGCACCTAATAACCCCTGCATTCTGTGCCTAGCTACAGAAGCTGAGCCCCTCTTCTTTCTGGAGTGACTTGGGCAGCAATGATGGAGGGCTGAGCTAAATCCCAAAGGAATTGCCCCAAAGGAAATGTGTGAGCACTGCTGGCTCCATCCTGGCCATGAGCTGCCAGTCA
Organism: Bucco capensis; assembly: GCA_013396975.1. NCBI lineage: Eukaryota > Metazoa > Chordata > Aves > Piciformes > Bucconidae > Bucco > Bucco capensis. The sequence continues at coordinate 172,168 of VWZO01012840.1, forward strand.
GACTTGAGTCATTTGCCTAGCAAAGGTCTCCTCAGCTCCTCTGGGAGCACAGAGTTCTTTATCCATGGCACAGGCTGTTGGACTTGAGGATCTTGGAGGTCTTTTCCAACCTTAATGATTCTCTGGTTCCAGGTTGTTGTTTTGAATAAGCACAGAGACAAAGAGAGCTCTCCTGGCAGGAGAACAATCCTGCTGGCTTAGCTCCCTCCAGGAGTGCTGGGAACATGTTTCCTGCTGTTATAATCTCCCAGAGAAGCTGTTGAGCTACAGATGGAATTTGTTGGTCCAAGACTTTGGTTTTTCCTGCTGGGAAGGCAGGTTGGCAAGGCTCAGCAGCACTCTGTCCTGAGCCAAGATGCTGAGGGAGGGCTAAATCCTTCTCCCTTCAAGCCCACCTTTGCTCTACCTCTCCTAATCACCTCATGGTTTGAGTTGGATCATCAAGTCCATCTTGGACACCCCAAGATGCTGCAGGCTTGGCTCTCAGAAGCACCCAGCAGCTGCATCCAGAGACACTGCAGCAAAGCCAAATGCTGTGTGTCTCACCCCAAGCTGTGCCAGCCTGGCATTTCCAACTTGGTGTTGTCTTGGCAGGTCAAGGAAAAGAAGGAGAATGCTTGGATTGAACATGATGTTTGGAGAATGGAGATTTATGTGTCTGTGGGAATTCTGGGGCTGGCTTTGCTGGCCTTGTTGGCAGTGACATCAATCCCATCTGTCAGTCACTCCTTGAGCTGGAGAGAGTTCCACTGCATCCAGGTGGGTACCAATGCCATTAGTGCAGCTCATGAAGTGCTCATTTGTAGTCTGTTATCAGCTGAGAACATTAGGAGTTAGAGCAAAGACAGAGGAGGTAGTGGAACCAATCTGAAGAGTTTGTTCCAGCTCTTTGTTAATTGCTTTGCAAGCAATGTTCATTCCCTTTGCCAGGAGCAAAAGCTGTCAGGGTGGGAAAGGGGAAGAAAGACAACTGCAAACCACTTGTGTGATCCTCTGACCTGGTGACAGCAGCACTTGTCCCTTCAGGACCTAGTCTTAGGTCAAAGATCTCTGGAGCTGAAGTCTTCTGGGCACCTTTTGTTTCAGGGATGCCCTGAGCTTGGGAGGAGGTGGTATTGAACCAGCCATGGGATGCCACTACACAAGGACAATTGCTCCCCTGGAGCTCTTCTGGCAATTCTTTATTGTCTGAGAAGTAGCAGGTGGCTGGAAAGGCCAGGAGAAGGCTTGTGCCCAGTAAAACATGCAAAGGTTTTTCATCTGCAGCATTCTGAGCTTCCACAAAGGTGAAGAGGAGACAACTGAGATGCAGTTGGTGCTGAGTTTGCCAACAGATGTGCTGCTTTCATTCCCCTCAGGATTGTCATGCAACAAGAGACTCAAAATCACCAGTGACTCTAGCATCAAATTTCCTTTCCTCCTGAATTGGGCAGACAACTTAAAGCCAAATTTACCACTGCAACTAGAATGAAAGAGTTCAGTCTCCTCTAGATGTGCACTAGCCTCTAGGGAACAATAAGCAGCTTCCTTTTCTCTTTCTCTTTCCAGAGCCAGCTGGGATACTTAGCTCTGCTGCTGTGCACCCTCCATGCCCTGGTGTTTGCTTGGAATAAGTGGGTGGATGTTCAGCAGTTTGTGTGGTACACACCACCCTCCTTCATGCTGGCACTCTTCCTTCCCATGGTGGTTCTGCTCTGCAAAGGCATCCTGCTCTTCCCCTGTGTCAGGAAGAGGATCCAACAGATCAGGGCTGGTTGGGAAGCTAAGACACCAAGCAATGCCAGCAGCATGACTTCCAGGCTCTAGAGCATCTAGAGCATCCCTTCTCTGGATGGAGTTCAAATGGTTCTGTTTGCACGTGTTCCAGAGGGCTTTCTTCTTCACTCTTCACTTCAGCTTCAGCATCCTTGATGCAGCTTGGACCTTTGCTAAGCCAGAAAGTGGAAACATTCCTTTTACAGCTTTCATCTGCTATGGGATCATTTCTTCCTCCTGCCTCCCTGCTTTTAAAAGCCTCATTGCTTCAGTTGTGCCTTCTCTTGTAGGCCAAAGCAATCACAAATCACTGCTGCAGATGAAGTCAAGGAATGATTCCAGCCCAGAGCCCAGGAATGCTCTCTGCTTCCCACAGCCATGCCTGTGCCTTGGTTACATCTCAGCTTTACAATGGGGCAACAAGGGAGAGGATTTCTCATCCTATGTTGGCACAGGAGCCAGGCACAAACTCTGTGTTCCCAGCAGGTTTTGAGCTTTGCAAAGAGATCTCTCCTGAGGCTTGGGCACAGCCTAAAACAAAAAGAGAGGTTTAGACTTCAATCTAGGTGTGTTTCTGTTTACTTAAAATGATTAAACACTTCCCATTGTTTATTCCATGATCATGTTCTTTAGTTTCTGCTGCTGGAAGTTTTCCATGCTTCTAACCTAAACCTGCAGCCTAAACTTGATTCACACCAATCATTCCAGTGGGATAAGTCATGTCAGGGCAATGGACTTTACACAACTGGGTGAATGGGTTTAAAACCATTCAAAAGAGACATTTGAATCTTGGTTTGGTGAGATTTTTCATGTGAAATGGCTTCTGAATGCACTTACTTTTACAAAGAGGTTCCTCTAAGCTAGCTAAACCTCTCTTTCCTGATGGGACACAGGCCTGGCTGAATGTTTTCATGGAATCATTGATTGTTCATGTCTGGTTTTATTTAGCTGGTTCATATTTTCACCCAGCCACAGGAATATTTCTGCCACTCTCCCTGCATGGACTAGGCCATGGTCTGGGGATGCCTCCTCTTGCTGGGATCATTGCTAATGGCTCTGGGATCAACACAAACAAGAAAACAATCTTTGTGTGGATAAAAAACATCTAAATCTTGGTGCTAATGATCCTGCAGATGAGGCAAGTGCAGTGATGAACTCTCTCCTCTGTCTCCTCTCTCCTCTCTCTCTCCCTTCTCTCTCCTCTCTCTCCTGTCTCTCATCTTTCTCTCCTCTCTCTCCTCTCTCTCATCTTTCTCTCCTCTCTCTCTCCTCTCTCTCATCTTTCTCTCCTCTCTNGGCAGCTGGAAGGTAGAATCCATTGTTAGGAGAGAGCACAGAATCATTGAGGTTAGAAGGGACCTCTATCCTCTCTCCTCTCTCTCTCCTCTCTCCCTTCTCTCTCTCTCCTCTCTCTCCCCTCAAGAATAAATGGTTTTATTTCTCTATTTCAGTTTCTCCTTCTTTCCTTGCTTTCAACTCCTGAAACGCTGATCCTTCAGCATCTCAAAGTTAGTGATACCTGGACAGTTAGTAAAAAAAAGGAACATCCTAAACTGATCAAACCCAAAGAGAGTAGGAAAGGAAGAGGTTTTAGTTGAGGTATTCACCATTTATTTGCTTGGTTAGTCATTAGGGGTTTCATCTGTATTAAAAACCATCTTTTTAGGTAAGGAGTGAAATCAGATGAATTCAAAAATCAGAAAGACCCAAAGACCATTTGTTTCTACTAAAAAAGACAGTTACAATAGGTTTCAGCTTCCCAGACCTCTCAGATCCATTTTGTCCTTACAAAGAATGGGTCAAAGTCTTCCTTGTGGAGTCCTTGCCATCAGGAGGAAGGAATTCTGCATGTTCCTGGCTGGGAAATACTCTATTTTTCTGCTAAATTACAAAAAATGAGCTGTGTGGAGTGTAGCATGCCAGAAACTATTGTAGTCGAGTTTGTTGCCCTGCTAGGAAGCAAGTTTTTATGTGTTTGTTTTCCCTCTCTTTCCATGGGGAAATCCCCCAGGCTTTGCTTTCCCCTTGCCAAGAGGAAGAATGGGAATATCTGTCTCCATGTGCCAACTGGGAACTCTTTTGTTATGTTCCATCCCTGAAAGGAAGAAATAATGCTGCTGCCCTGGACTTTGCTAAAGAAGGGAAAACACCTGCTGAGGGAAAAATCATCTTATTTTTAGAACAGATTGTCTAAGAGAACCCTGTAACAGGACAGCTGAGAATTCTGTTGCCCATAGATCTTGGAGAGGATTCCAGCTATGGAAGAGACATGCTCCAATTTTGCAGGGTTTAGATACCTCAAAGGTGTGTTTATACCCTTGCACTCAAAGAAAAACAAAGGATTAAGTTAAATCCCCCCAAAACTGCCTTGCTTTTCATTTTGGAATGTACTAGATGCTGAGTTAGTGGTGTCTGTTCAACAGGCTGGGAAATGATCCAAGAGTTTCCTCATTTTCCTCTAGGCACACTGAGCTAGGTAGGTTTGTGCATAGGGCCCAGAGCCCAGGGGGGGTTCTTCAGGGATCCATTGTAAGGCCACTGTGCCTCAGTATCTCCACAAAGCATTTGGATGCAGGACTGGAAGCTTTGCTCAGTCAGTTTGCTGATGACACTAAGTTGGGGTGAGCTGTTGACACCTCAAAGGCATAGAGAGACCCTGCAGAGAGATCTGGACACATCCCAGGGCTGGATGGAGGTTCACAAGAGCAAGGGCTGCATTCTGCCCCAGGCCAGGACAAGCCTAGAGTGGGGCAGGAGAGGCTGGGTTGTGCCCCACAGAGAGAGCTCTGGGGCTTCTGGGCAAGTTGGAGCTGAGTGGCCAGTGTGTCCTGGCACAAGAGCACAACTGTGTGCTGGGGTGCAGCTGGGGGAGGGAAGGGCTTGTCCTGCTCTGCTCTGGGCTGCTGGGGCCACCAGACACACAGCAGAGCAGAAGCTGCGTGGCCCTGCCTGGGCTGGCTGAGCTGGGGCGGCACGCAGGGCACTGCGGGGCTGTCCCCGCTCTGTCCCTAGCTCCTCGGCTGCCGGCGGTGGGAGGGCCCAGGGCCGGGCTGCAGCGGCACGACAGGCTCCTCCTTCGCCAGCCTTCCCGTCACTGCGGCCGGGGAGCGAAGCAGCAGCAGGAGGAGGAGGAGAAGAAGCTGGCCTGGGGCTGTAGCACTGCTGGCTGCGGGGCGGAGGTGAGTGGCTCCGGGGGGAGGTTGATGCTCCATGGCCGCGGGGCGCAGCGCCGTGCCCATCGCTCCCGGCCCGGCTGCCGCTGTCTCTGCAGGCTCTGACGGGCCTGGCGGTTGCGAGCAGCGGGGCTAGGGGTGGCTTGACCCCCGGTGAGGGGCTCGGCGGGGCTAGGCTAACCCTTTCCCGTCTCGCTGTGCCGGAGGCGCTGGGATGCTGTCGTTGCAGCTGGAGATGCCGGCCAGCGGCTGCGCCCCACCGATCGCCGCCGGGCTCGATAACCACGTCCTGCTGCCACCTTCTAGCCTGCCGAGGGACCCCGGCCTGCCCCTCAGCCCTCAGGCTGTAAGTGCCCTCACATCCCTGCCTCTCGCTTTGCTCCTTCTTCTCCTTCTCCTGTGGTTATTTTATCCGAGAGCAGCTTTTGATGTCTGTGTCGCCCTCGGGATGTGTTTTCTTAGCCGATTGAAGGGTAGATGTCAAATCTGTGTCACTTCTGTGAATGTCTTTCTATCTGTGCGGGCAGAGAGCTTGTAGAAGGAGGTGGGTTTGGTTTGTGAACAAGCCACACGAGCTGCTGCTGCTGCTCTGCTTCCCATCCGTTTCCACACTGAGTGCTCAAGAAGCAGGCTGAGGATTAATCCTCTGTCTTTCTTGCATCTGTTTGAGTGCAAGGGTACAAACAGACCTTTGAACATGAAACTTAGAGCCAGAGATGCTGATGGATTCTGATGGCTGCTAATAATGCACGCTGCATTTTTCCTTCTGCTCTTTTTTCCCCCAGAAGAAATCCTTGTAAGCTTCGTGTTGTGGAAGTATGGAATCAATCTCCATGATGGGAAGTCCTAAGAACCTCAGTGAAACTTTCCTACCAAACGTTGCCAATGGCATCAAGGATGTCAGCAAGGCCACGGTGGGCATCCTTGGAAGTGGAGACTTTGCCAAGTCCTTGACCATTAGACTGATCAGATGTGGCTACCACGTGGTGGTAGGAAGCAGAAACCCCAAGCTGGCTGCTGAGTTCTTTCCCCACGTGGTTGATGTCACTCACCATGAAGATGCAGTGGGAAAAGCAAACATCATCTTTGTGGCCATCCACAGAGAACATTACACCTCTTTGTGGGACCTCAAACATCTCCTGGCTGGTAAAATCCTGATTGATGTCAGCAATAATACAAGGGTGGACCAATATCCAGACTCCAATGCAGAGTATTTGGCATCACTTTTTCCAGACTCTTTGGTTGTCAAAGGATTCAATGTGGTTTCAGCTTGGTCACTGCAGTTAGGGCCAAAGGATGCCAGCAGACAGGTAAGTGTGACACTGCTATGGATTTGTTTGTGAGGTCAAAGTGCCAGGAACTGAAGGGATCTCCTGGCATTCATCCTGCCTGACTTCACATTCCTCAAATGTTGGGCCTTTAGGTGAAGTTCTAGGAGCCAATAAAACTTCCAGAGATGTAAAGGGCTCCAAATTGTCCCCTGATGCCTGCTTATCTTGAAAGATAGCAGAGGGAGTGTGGACACTAGCTTAGAGCAGAGAGCTGAACTTCAGCTGATGCCAGACAGAGGAGTTGACTCAATGTCCTCTACAGGGAAGAGGTTAATTGTTCTCCTGGCATTTAGAGTGCCCTAAAATGAAAAATGCTTTGGTTTTTGTTTTGGATTTGGTTTTAAGTTTGGTTTTGGGTTTGGGTTTGGGTTTGGTTTGGGTTTAGGTTTTTTGGGTTTGGTTTTAAGTTTGGGTTTGGGTTTGGTTTGTTTTTTTGTTTTGGGTTTGGTTTTTGAGTTTGGTTTTAAATTTGGTTGGGGTTTGGGTTTGGTTTGGGTTTAGGTTTTGGGGTTTGGTTTTAAGTTTGGTTTTGGCTTTGGCTTTGGCTGGGTTTCCTGTGCCCTGTGAGTGTGTGTGTCTACAGCCAGTTGCCTTGCCTTCCCCCAGGTCTATATCTGCAGTAACAGCCTCCAGGCTCGGCACCAAGTGCTGGAGCTGGCCCGGCAGCTCCGCTTCAGCCCTGTGGACCTGGGAGCACTCTCCTCCTCCAGGGAGATTGAAAACCTACCCCTGAGACTCTTCACACTGTGGAAGGGACCTGTGGTGATTGCCATCAGCCTGGCAACCTTTTTCTTCCTCTACTCCTTCCTCAGAGATGTGATCCATCCCTACACCAGGAACCAGCAGAGTGACTTCTACAAGATCCCCATCGAGATGGTCAACAAGACTCTGCCTGTTGTTGCCATCACTTTGCTTTCTCTGGTGTACTTAGCAGGGCTTATTGCAGCTGCTTATCAGCTTTCCTATGGCACCAAGTACAGGAGATTCCCCCCTTGGCTGAGCAGCTGGCTCCAGTGTCGGAAGCAGCTGGGGCTGCTCAGCTTCTTCTTTGCAGCAGTGCACGTGGCATACAGCCTCTGCTTGCCCATGAGGAGGTCAGAGAGGTACTTGTTCCTCAACATGGCTTATCAACAGGTAGGCCAAGCTTTAGTTCCCCAAGCCTTGGCTCTGGCTCTTTGCCTCAGGAGATCAAAACCATGGAGTGTGGGGCTTGGGGACATGCTTTAGTGGCATCAGGGTTGATGAGCTTAGAGGTCTTTCCAACCTTCATGATTCTCCATATGTTTCCTTCATCTGTTCCACTGGTTTTGGTGGAGAGTGGGAGGGTTATCTTATGCATAGGGAGCCTAGGAACTCTTTGCTTTGCTCTTCCCTCATGGAATCAAGAATCACAGAATGATTTGACTCAGCCAAATCACTGCTGTTGATACTTTGGCTGTGCTGTAAATGAAGTGCTTCCTTCCTGCTCTTCCATCAGGTCCATGCCAACGTTGAAAACTCTTGGAATGAGGAGGAGGTGTGGAGAAATGAAATGTACATCTCCTTTGGGATAATGAGCCTTGGCTTGCTTTCTCTGCTGGCAGTCACCTCCATCCCTTCAGTCAACAGTGCCTTAAACTGGAGGGAGTTCAGCTTCATTCAGGTGGGTTACTTGTTCACTAAGGGGGGCTTGTGGTGTTCTTCCCTCTTTCTGATAAACCAACAGCTCCTTATCCAGCAGATACATCCCCATGGGGACTCAGGAAGCATTTCAGGAGAGTTAGAGGAGCAGTTTGCATCTTACCCTTCTTGGTTCTAAATAACCAACATCACTAAGGCCAAATGAGCTCTAATCTGTTCCATTTTGCCTGTTAGAACTTGCAGCTAACTTCAAACCAGATCCATTTGGACAAACTCCCTAAAAGCAGTGATGCTGAGGAGGTAATACTCTTAAGATGCACACAGCTGTTTAAACTGAAGCCTTCCTTTGTCCTGCAAGTTTTTTAGTGCCCAGCCATGGTGTGACTGAATCAATTTGGCTTTCCCTCTGCTGTGTGGCAATGCATACAGCTCTGACCTGGAAAGGTTCATTAGGAAATGAGGAAGCTTTTGTTTGTCCAGCTCCTGGCATGCTCCTTGTCCTGGCCCCAGCCTCTTGCCCTCACCCTCTAGATACTGATAAGAGCTCCTCTCAGCCTTCTCTTCTCTAGAATAAACAGCCCCAGGAGTCTCAGCAAATTTGGCCAAACATCCCTTCAGCTTTGCCCAAGGCCTAGAGGTGCTGCAAATCAGTGTCCAGCTCAGAACATGGGAGCTTAAAACCACATCTTGCTCATTTAATATAGCCTGTAGGTAAAAGATTTGAACAAGATGTCTAACAGAGATGTTCAAAGACTAGGCTAGAGTTGGTGGATGAAGCACCAAGGACTAACAGCTCTTCTTTTCTCTGTTTTATCACAGTCTACTCTTGGCTACATTGCCCTGCTCATAAGTACTTTCCACGTGCTGATTTATGGGTGGACAAGAGCTTTTGAAGGGGAGTATTACAGGTTTTACACCCCACCCAATTTTGTCCTTGCCCTCCTTTTGCCTTCTGTGGTGGTTGTAGGGAAGATCCTTTTGCTCTTGCCCTGTGTGAGTAGGAAGCTGAGGAGGATCCGAAGAGGATGGGAGAAGAGCTCTGGTGTGGAAGAAGCAAGGGGCTCAGTGCCACATCTCTCCCCAGAAAGGATCACTGTGATGTGATGCAGACTAACCTTTGGACACTTTTGTTTGGGCTGGCTTCTTTGGCTCACAAACTTACTAATATCCTGAGTCAAGTCCCTGTGGGCTTGGCAAGCTCTTCCCCAAACCTCCAGACAACTAGAGGACTAGTTTTGTGTGGAATTCCAGAGGGCATCAGAGTGCCAGAAGAATGAAAGCAGAACTTTTCCATGCTCCTTTGCACAGTAGTATTGGGTTTTTTTTCCTCTTTGTTTCCATACATCACCTCCTGAAGCTTCACCTAGGCTTACACAAGTACAGAAGGGCTGGGGTTTGGTTTGAGAAGGATTTTGAAGCATCAGGAAATGGTTGAAAAGAGAAGAAACCTGCACCAATCCAAATCCATTTTCCCTGGGAGCCTTCCAGCAGGGAAGCAGCAGAGTGCTCATGTTCTCTGTGTTTGTCCACTGCAGTTTCAGTGGTTATGTGTTCATTGCCCAGAGCCTTTATGAGCCTTTATGTACAAATCCAACCTTCTATTTTTATAGAGAAGTCTTACCTTGTCCCACAAATGTCTCTGGAAGAAGAGGCCTGGGTTTTTGAGAAAGAAAAGGATTATTCTTATACTTCAAACTGAATTTCTCTCTAAGACTTGACATTTGCACTCCCTGGGGGACTCCAAAGAGCATTCACAGGGACTGATTGCTGCTGCTTTGTCAGCTTCTGCTCTACCCCAAGAGCCAAACTCAGCTCCTACCATCAGCCTACTTCTGCTTGAGAAGCAAAACCTTGACTGTAGTCAACCAGGATGTGTCTGGAATTGGATCTTCCCTATCTATGTTACACATACAAGGGGAGGGGAAGCAGTTAGAAAGAGAAGAGTCATTTTATTTCACCAAACAAGAAGTGCCACAACTCCATGGGTTTGATCCCCTGCAGGGCTGGTGACTCCAGCACTGCCCTGGGCCAATGCCTAACCACTCTGGCAGGGAATAAATTGTTCCTAAGATCCAACCTGAACTTCTCCTGGCACAACTTGAGGCTATTTCCTCTTGTTCTATCTAGGGAGAAGAGATCAAGCCCCAGCTGGCTCCAAGCTCCTTGCAGGGAGCTGGAGAGAGGGAGAAGGTCTTCCCTGAGACCTTCCTAAAACAAATCTCTTCATTTCCCACTCCTGCCTTGATTGCCTTTCCTCTCTATGCAGCTACTTCAGTGTTGCTCAACTCCTTTACTCCCTGCTGTATCTCCTATCATCCATGTGTGAGTCACATAAGGAATCTTGACTCGTGGGATCAAACACACTGAAAACTCCCATTAGGAATTCTCATCAGAGCAAGACCTGCAAGTTCAGTTTCCATGACCTAAAGAAGAAGCAATGAAGATCTCTTAGTCACATAGAAGAAATACCTATTTTTGAGCAATAGCCTGCTAGAAAAGTAGTTTATTTTTAATGTGGCTTGATAGAATTGCTTATTGCCTGATGAAAAATGAATCATGAAACAAACTTTCCATGAGTGTTCAGCTGAAAATGAAGTGTTTGCTGGGTTACACACCCTGCTAGGAACTGGAGAGCTAAAGCACCAGAGTCATTGTTTTGTATGGCTGGTAAGATATTCTGCCTAAAAAACACACTTCTCTCCATGTGTGTCTTTAACCTGTTAACAGCTCATGAAGCAGCTGTGTCCTTCAATGACTCAGAGATGAATTCTTTTGTTTTGCATCCTTAGCTCGTGGTGAGTTGGTGAATTGGTGCCACTGTTTGACCTCTTTGTTCCACCATTGTGCAGGATCTGATGTGCCAAGCTGAGGAAGCACTTTTGTATGTTTATTTGGCTTGAATTGCCTGGAAAACAGTGATTTTGTGTGTGTGTCTGTTATCAGCTAGACATGCTGCCCAGCTGGAGCTGAGGGGACATCACTAACTCATGGAAGGGGATGAGTTCTAGTGCTGCTCTCAATTGCACAGCTGTGGATAGAGAGGGGAAACAGCTTTCCTCTGCAGCTTAGATGGATAAAAATGAGGTAGATAGATGGAGAGGTTTGGGGATCACACTTTGATCTGGGCAGTGGTAAGAGATGCACATGAACAGTTAATTTATCCATAGTTCCCTTAGCTCTCCCAATAGCCAAGGTTGGATTTTCTTGCTGTTCATGCTGTGCTGGGGTCTGAGCAGAGGACCCTGCCTGAGTTAATTATCCAGGAGGTGACACACTGCCCTGAGCTCTGTCCCCAGTGAGCACAGTGCCCTGCCCTGGGCAATCATCTCTCTGTGCTTGTGCTTGTCAGCTGCTTTGTGCTGAACAGGGCTAGCAGAAATTATTAGTGATGCTTTGATCTGCTTTTCCACAGGCTGTGTTTGACACTCAAATCAATAAAAAGCCCATGCCAGGTGTTTGGCTTGCTCTTCTCTGCTCGTGCCTGATCAGTTGTGGCTCCCTTTTGTGTCTGATCCTGTGTGCTCTGAGCAACATTTTCTCTGAGATTTGAATCTGAGTTCATTAAAAGAACAAAGGGCAATTTGTTTCTGGAGAGCAGAGAGCTTGTCCTGTACACAAGTCTGAGTTCTGTCTGCTGTGACTTGGTGACAAGAACAAAGCTGAGCCTGCAAATTCATTACCACCCCATGACCTGAGCTCTCTGGTTTGATAGCACACTTGTTGGAAGCTCTGCTGACTTTCCAGCTTCAAAGTTGAGTTTACTGCCAGCCACTTGAAGGTGGCAAACAGAGGAGGTCTGACAGGACAGTGCTGCACTCTCCTCTTCCTCAGATCCCTTTTCTTATTCCCTTCCTACTCACCAAGAGAAAGAAGAGTGAAAAGGAAGAGAAGTGATGCCTCTTTTTGCTTGGTGTCCAGATAGATACTGAAGTTGTGTGTGTGTGTATGTGTGTTCAAAGTCCTCAGCTCATGGAGAGGGCAAAAAAAATGTACTTTCCTAGTGGTTTAAGTGGTTTAAAGCTCTGTTGGTTGTATGTATAGAGAACATACCTAACTTGGGCAATGCAGTCTGTAAATTATAAGCTTAGGTCACATGCCATTTGCTGGCTGCCTGTTCCAAAGATCACAGCTCTCCTTTCTGAAGAAAGGGAGCTCTGAAAAAGCTGCCATCAAAGCTCCACTGTGCAGCTTTGGCTACAGGGATTGTGCTCTCCTTGCTAAATGGCAGATGGCCATCCTCCAGAACCTGCAATCCACTGGGCAAATATTGACTTAACAGTTTTCTGCTCCAAATAGGCTTATACAGTATTTTTATCACTCCTGTCAGGGAGCTGCAGAGAGTGAGAAGGTCTCCCCTGAGCATTCTCTTTCTCCAGCCTAACCAACCCCAGTGCCCTCAGCTGCTCCTCAGCACACTTGTGCTCTAGACACTTCCCCAGCTTCCTTGCCTTTCTCTAGACACACTCCAGCACCTCAATATCCTTCTGGGAGTGAGAACAAATCTGAGCCCAGGATTGGAGCTGCGGCCTCCCCAGTGCAGGACAATCCCTCCCCTAGCCCTGCTGCCACACTAGTGCTGAGCCAAGCCAGGATGCACCTGGGCACACTGCTGGATCAGCTTCAGTTGCTGTGGATTGAAGAAGAAAGAAGCTACAGCTCCCTAGCAAGTGGGAAGAGCTCAGCTTGTGTCCTGCACAGCGCTGAGGAATTGCTGTTCTCCCTGAGGAGATCAGACCACGAGGAGGAGGATATAAAAT
>VWZO01012840.1:195336-212246 GCA_013396975.1 Bucco capensis
GATAATTTCTGAAGATGCAGTAGATTCCTTCTCCAGTTATCATTTCTCTCTGCTTCTGGCTTCATCCCTGCTCCAGGCTCAAGAGGTCAATAAGACATGGCACGGGCTTCATTTCTTGTTTCACTGAGAAGCCTGAGCCACGTGATTCTTCTGAACACACACTGTGTGCTTCAAAACTAACCCCACTATTCCTTGTTTTGCTACACAGATCCTTTCTTTGGCCAAGGAAACAGTTTCCATGGCACAGGAGGTGGTGGCACCAGACTTGCCCAGATGCGCTACAGCCTGCGAGTGCTGAGAGCTGTTGTGTCCCTCTATGATGATGCTGTGAACCTCAATCTGTGTGACCAGGGAGCAATTCACCAGCTACTGGGTAAAGCAATTAGACTCTTTCCTGCCCTTCAGTTAGACTCTTGAAGGATTTGGGTGCTTTTTTTTGTCTGTGCTGTGGTTTGAGTGTGCCATTCCTTTTCCTGCTGAGAAAAAGCTCAAGCAGTGAACCCAAACTGAGTTTGAACATCCAGAGCTGACCAAAGGAAGCAAAAGAGCTGTGAAAACCTAGCTGTTTCATTTCAGAGTGAGAGCTACACCTTCTCCATCCATGATACTGCGTTTGTGACATCTTCTTTACAGTGTGGTAGCTCTTAGGAACTGCAGCCATGAGCCTTGTTCTGCCTGCCATTGGGCTTCCTCTGCCTTATTGCTCTGCACAATTCCCCTGTAGAGTAGGAGAAAATTACTAACTGTACTTTTGTATGAAGAATAAAACCAGAATCAAAACTATTTAAGCACTGCTCCTTGAATTTAGAGCATTTTCTTTTCCAGTAACACATACCTACTGCTCTGTGCTTAAAGTTTCACTTAATACTTCACTCATCTTGGGAGTTAATGCCTTGACACTGATTTATTTTCTTTTCTTATAATAATAATAAGTCTCCAGATATCTTTTTGTTTTCTGCTGGAAGAGTCCTAGAGGAAGAAATGCAATAGGTAAGATGCTTTGCCTAGAAACAGAGGATTTGATATCCTCAACTAAAAGCTGAGCTGCAGTGAAAACTCAGTGGAAAGAGAAAGAACACTCAGCTACCAGATTGAAGCCCCTTTGCTACCTCTGAGGGAGCTCTGTGTCTCAGTATCTTCCCTCATACAAGGCTGAGCTGAGCTTTGATGTCTCTGCCCCATTTCCTCTTCCAATGCAAACACTTGTGAGCTGTAGAGGAAATCCCTCAGCTCACTGCCTTGGTGCAAGAGTTCCCTGAACTCATGGCACAGGTAGATTCCCTTTAAAAAAGCCTGGATGGAAATGTGTAGAAAACACCTTCCTTTCTAGACATCCTACAGTATGCTGCAAGCAAATCCAAGGAGAAAGAAGATGCCATCCTCCTGGAGATCCAAGGTGATCTGCTGTTCCTTCTGGCTGCTCTCTGTGAGAAGGATGTGCACAGAAAGGTTTGTGTCTCTCTGCCTCGTGCTGTGCCCCAAGCCTGAGGCATTTTCCTTGAAAGGATACTGCCAATCTCTTTCTCATGTGCTGCTTTACTCTTGGAACAGGAGCTCTTCAGCTATGAAGGAGTGGATCTCCTGATCCCTTTCTTGCAGATGGAGCCCAAGAAGCTGCAAAGTGGCTTAGGCCACACTTGTGTCCTCCTCAGTGCCCTGGACTGCTTGTGGTTAGTGGAGTGTTGGAGAGGGTCCTGTCTAGCTCTGCAATCCTATCACTTCTCTTGGCACAAGGGGATTGATAAGCCTTCCTACAATTTGACTCACTTGAAATGATCCCAAATCAATGGGATATTCCCTTGTAAATAGGGGTGGCATCCTCACTCCCCACACTGAGTGACCAGCTGGCAATGCACTTAGGAGACAGAGCTTGGTAAATCCACTGAAAGCCAAATCAAATCACTGGAGAGCAAACACAGAGATGCCTTCAGTTTGTGTTAATGACCAGATGGGAGGAAAGAAGGGAGCAACAGCTTGGATTGATGGTTTGCTTTAGGAAAAGCACATCAAGAGTCTTGCTGCTATCACCTCCTTGATGCTGCTGGCAAAGAGATGCACTCAGCCCTGCAATAAGCTAGGTCAAGGCCATGCTCTAGCTCAATGTTAGCCTGTTTCACTCACTTTCAGTTCAAATCCCTATTCTCATCCAGGTCATTTTGGACCTGCCAGATTCCTTGGCTACTCCAGGGAATGTTTGCCACCTGCAAGAGAAGCAAGAGCAAAGCAGGATGTGTTGAGTCCTGCAGGGTCAATGAAACATAAAGCCAAGAGATTTGTGCCACTCAGGAAGGGAAAGGAGATGCTTGCAGAATGTTCCTTGACAGTGATGTTATTTTCTGTTTTGAGGTCTTGTGTCCTTGGATGTTACACTGCAGAGGATTCTTTCCTGGAAAAACAAGGCATTTTTCTCCTCCTGGATTTGCTGGCAGTAAGTGTTGTCTATTAGCCCATTCCTCTCTTGTCTTGGGCACAGCACTGTGTTCTGAGCACTTGCAAACCTGTTTTCCTTTTCCCCTTCCCCAAGCTCAAGCAGAAGAATCTGTGCAATATCCTTCTGGGCATCTTGGTTGAGTTTTGTGACAACCCTAAAACCACCTCCCACCTCAGAAGCTGGAGAGGGGAGAAGGATCAGACAGCAGCTAAGCTTCTGCTGGAGCTCTGGAGACAGGAGGAGGAGGAGCTAGGAGTGCCAAGAGATGAGGATGGAAGGATTGCTGGTGAGTCCTGTGAGCAGTTCTGCTGAGCCAAGCAAAAGCAAGGCAATACTTACAGGGGACTGAGAGCTTGCTGGCTGGACTTGATGACCTTAGAGGTCTTTTTCAACCTGAATGATTCTGTCATTTAGGTTGGAAAGACCTCCAAGATCATCAAATCCAACTGTTGACCCAAGCTCAGTGAGCCACTCTAACCATGTCACCATGTCCAGAGCTTCCTGATGAAGATCTCACAGTATCCCAGTATGTCAGGGGTTGGCAGGGCCCTAGAAAGCTCATCTAGTGCAACCCCCCTGCCAGAGCAGGAGCACCTAGAGCAGCTCACACAGCAGTGTGTCCAGGCAGCTCTGCAATGGCTCCAGACAAGGAGACTCCACAGGCTCCTGGGCAGCCTGGGCCAGTGCTCTGGCACCTGAACTGCAAACAAGTTTCTCCTCAGCTTAATACTAAACCTCCTGTGCTCCAACTTGCTCCCATTGCCTCTTGTCCTACCATTGGATGCCATGGAGCAGAGCCTGGCTCTCTCCTCCTCACACTCACCCTTCCCATATTTCTAAGCATTGCTGAGGTCTCCTCTCAGTCTCCTCTTGTCCAGGCTGAAGAGACCCAGCTCTCTCAGCCTGTCCTCCTAGGGCACATGCTCCACTCNATGTCCTCATCCCACAGAGAGCATTTCCTCTGAGACATACTTCCCTCTTCCTTCTTCTGCCTTTGTGTTTTGTACTTCCTAGACATGAAGAGACCAATTGGCAGCAGCTTCCAGAAGCAGCAAGAGCTCAGTGCCATGCCTGCCAACTGTCCCAGCTTGGCCATCCTGGAGATTTCAGAGAACATCAGGGCAAAGCTTTATTCCTTGCTGTGCAAGCTAGGTAAGACAAGTGTTCTCCAGGGCTTTCCAAGGGATTGGAAAGTCACTAGAGCCACTCAGAAGTAAGGATTTAGGATAGAGTGAATTTATGAGGGGGTTTTATCCCCAAAATCATCCTCAGGATGAGCAGAGTGGCTGGCTGAATGGTGTGAATGGGATGTAGATTTAGCATGGGATTTGGGGATAAATAAGATGGGCTCTTGCTTTTAGACTATTCTATTTGAAGATCAGTTCAACACTGACAGGATTCATGTTCTTTCAGGGTTTGAAACCTTATCTGGCTTGTCTGCTAAGGATTGTGTCACCCTTCCTATCATCCAGCATTACATGGACTTCAAAGTGAGTATTGGGGAAGAAAATACTGCTGCTGTGTCTGTGTTTGCAAAGCCAGGGGACAGCAAAGCAGCTGCCACCTGTGTCACAGGTGTCACCTAGGCTTTGCCAAGCCAGGATTTGGACTAGATGATCTTTCTAGGTCCCTACTATATACTGTGATTTAGAGTCCTAGACTGGTTTGGGTTGTGAGGAACCTTCAGGATGCTCTAGTCCCAACTCCCCTGCAGGGATGCCACTCACTATTCCAGGTTACCATACCTGGGCAGGGATGGAGCATCCACAGCTTCTCTGGCTAACCTCTCCCAGTGTCTCACCACTCTCTGAGGGGAGAATCTCCTAACATCTCCTCTAAACCTCTTCTCTTTCAGTCTAAAACCATCACCTTGTGTTATCACTGCAATGCCTGATAACCAATCCTTCCTCCTCTTTCCTGTAGGCATCCTTTAAGTCCTGGAAAGCCACAGTAAGGTGACTCAATGGAGGTTTACTCCTCTGTGGAGCCAACCTCAGGCTTGGAATGGCTTAGGGAGGATTATCATTAGCATTGCTGAAATCTAACCTTCCATAACAATTCTGGGAGGTGAAAGAACAAGGAGGAGAGAGCTGGTTGCTCTGTGATATTTTGAACAACTGGAAGTGAAAAAAGAGATAAATACCAAATAGATTCATAGAGTGGTCAGGCTTGGAAGAGACTTTCAAGCTCATCTAATCCCAAGCTCCCTGCCATGGGCAGGGATAGCTCTCCCTAGAGCAGCTTGCTGATGGAGTGCTGTGTGTTTCCCACCCAGGCTGCAGAGGTTTGGAGTGAGCTCTGTGCAGAGCTGGCAGAGGAATTCAGACCTGTCACACCAGATCAGGAAGCCCTGAGAGTGATTTGCCAGGCCTCAGAAGACACTGGGAGGATGGTGGCTGCTCTGCAGACTGAAGTGCTGGAGAGGCAACATCACCAAGAGATCCAAGAAGAGGAAAAAACCTATCAAAAAGTAAGGAGGATTTGAATGGAGCTTTTTTTTTTAGTCAGGTTTTGGTATTATCTAATGTTGAGGCTTCTGTGTGTGTGTGCCTTGGGCATTTTTGCTCACCTCCTGCCTCATCCTCTCCTGCTTTCTAAGAGCAGTTAGTCCAGTTGAATACAATCTCCTGCTGGTGTTTTGGAGACAATGGGATGCATTTCTGTCACCAGAACTGATTCCAACTCTGCTTTTCAGCATTTGGGAGTGAGAAAATAAAGTCTTGCTGAAAGAGTTGGGGCTCTTCCAGCAGCTGTGGTGGAAGAGGATCCAATGGTTTAGCACAGAGAAAGTCATCCTTAAAAGCAGTGCAGAAGGGCAAATTCATCACTAGAGCATCCTCCAGTCTCGGGAGAGGGATGAGCTGAGCTAGCCAAAGGAGCCTGGCTGAATGAACAAAGCCTTCAGCCAAGCTCCTGAGAAAAGGATTGCATGTTGCAAACCTCTTTGCTCTTCCAGATCCATGCCAGGCACAAGCAGAGGGAAAAGGTCGATAAATCTTGGGCAAACTTCTTGGCTCGGACCTCCAGCTATGAGGCATTGAAGGTAAGAAAGCTGAGGGATGGAGCCAAGCTTTCCCCCTCCCAGGGTGCTATTTCCCTGGCCTTCAGCAAGGTGTTGAGCACAGGCCAAAATAAGGGAGATTTAGACTGGACACAGGTGGATGAGCAAGTGGCTGGGTTGATGGGCTCAGAGCAGAGTGGGCAGGGATATGATGTTGATGCTGTTGAACAGCTTCACTCATGACTTGGCTGTTGGATCAGGCTGCATCCTCCTGCAGGACACTGAGCAGGAGGAAGCAATCCACATGCTGGCCAGCTGGGTTGCTCTTCAGAAGGATGTGGGCAAGCTGGAGGGATGGGATGAGAGCAACAGCTCCTGAAGCTCAGGAGGAGAATGTCAACTGCTGCATCTGAGCTGGGTTAAGGGTGTCCTGCTGAGTGGCTGTGAGCTGTGGCTGGGGTGACAAGGCTAAGCTGGCAGGCACAGAGCTAGCACCTCCTTCATATCATTGGTGCAAATGACACCATTCATTGTGATTTATAACCCTTGGGCCATTTCTCCAACTCCCTTTAGAAAGCAAAGAGGCTTCAGGACAAATCAATAGAGGCTTCCAGATCTCAGTGGAAGACTCAGAGTGGAGCAGTGCTTTCTACTGACATTAAAGGCCTTGGGACAACAGTAAGTGAGCCCAAAGACACTGGTTTATTTTTTTTAGCTGGAAGAAATAAGGTCTGCTCCCTCCTTTTATCCCTTTGAAGTGTGAATGGCTAGTGAAAGCCTGAGTGGCTAGCTCTACAAATGTAAGCAGCACTGCACCACAACCTTCTGCTGTAAGAAAGGCTTGCTTCTCCTCTCTTTGTGACACCAGACATGGAGACAGAGGAGCAGAGCCCATAAAGGTTGCTGCTGATGCTAACACTCTGTCCTTCCCTTGGTCCTCAGGGGAACAATGTGTGTCCTGAGCCTCAAGGCTATCTGAGTGGAGCTGGGAGACCTCAGCCTGTCTCTCCAGCAGCTGATTCATGGCTTTGAGAGCCACTTCATCACCTGGCTCTCCTCTCATTGCAAATGCTAACATCAGGCAATGTGTTTCATTGGGTTTTCAGGTTGGATCTGGTCTCTCAGTGACTGTGCAGAGCATCCCTCCTGAGCTAGCTGGAGGGCCACTGGCTGCTCCACACCTGCATCCTTGGAAGCTCTCTGTGAAGGAGACTTAAAAAGAGTTCAAAGGTTGCACTCAAGGCAAGAAAAGCTCAGTAGCTCTAGAAGAGTGTTCTGAACAGTGCTGTGAACACTGCAGCTCACTGTCTGCATGCTTTGGACATGAGGTCAAATCTGTTGGTGATGCTTTGGTGCATAGCAGAGAGCATCTGGAGAGTAAAAGTCTCTGTTGCCTGACCTGTTATAAGCATGGGGATGATTTATTACTGAAGGCCCCCAGTTCCTGACTCTGCTGCCTCGGGCTGTATCTTGACTCCCTCTGTTTGCTGATAAGAAAAGGTGTATTCAAAATATCTTGTACCTTGTATAAGATATATATATATCTTGTACCAGCCACTTGCAGTGATGAGAGAAAAGCCTGACTCCTTTGGTACCTTCTCCACAACACCGGAGGAGACATAGCTTACAGGATTACTGGGACCTCTTCAATATATTCATCAGTGATCTGGATGAAGGGGGAGAGTGTTCCCTCAGCAAGTTTGCAGATGATGCCAAGCTTGGAGCAGTGGCTGGCACACCAGGAGCTGTGCTGCCATCCAGAGTGACCTGGACAGGCTAGAGACATGGGCAGGGAGACACTGAATGCCATTGAACAAGGGGAAGTGTGCAGTACTGCATGTGGGAAAGAACAAGCCCATGGATCAGTCCAGCCTGGGAACTGCTGTGTTGGAGAAGAGCCCTGGGGAAAAAGCTCTGGGAGTGCTGGTGGCTAGGAGGATGCCCATGAGGCAGCAATGTGCCCTTGTGGCCAAGAGGCAGCAATGTCATGTAGTAGTGGCTTTGTAAATGACATGCTAGCAGACAAGAGAATCACTACTCTTCAGACCTTTGTTGCATAGAAAAATACTTTAATCCCTAGGCCAGAGGAAGCAGTGCTAAGGTACCAAGTGTAGAGTGCAGAGGACAGTACAATGAGTGTCAATCCTTCCCTTCAACTTGCTGTCCCACTGCTGTGTGTGTAAGGGACTGTATAAAATGCTTGTTGATATTCCCCCCCCTCCCCCCCCATTGCTTAAGGTATAAAAATAGTTAGGCCTTCCATCAAAATGAACCTTTAAAAAATGAGAAATCCTGGAAAAGATGAACCTCTACAAAAAAGAACAAGGTGGGTTGAGACTTCCAAGCTTACCTGAGAGAGCAAAGGTGGGGACTCGGGACACAAAGCAGTGGGCACAAGGCAACCTTGGGAGAGGAAAGGGGGAAAGTGGCAGTGTGGGAGCTCACATACTTATCCTTTGATCAGTCATTGAGTGCTTTATGCAAAGAAAAGGAAAAAGAAAAGGTTGAAGCATGCCAATGGAATTCTCTAAGCATGAGCTGTGCTTTTGTGCTCCTTCTTTTGCCTGTGGTCTTGCTGAGATCTCTTCATGTTCTCCCCTTTGGGCCTAAAATGGGTTGGTGAAAGCAGAGCCTGCAAGATGAGGAAAGAAAGGTGGTTATTGTCCAAACACTAGCCTTTAGGAATGCCAGGATTAAGTCAGCTCCATGTTCAGTCTGGGAAGTTAAACATGCCAAGGGGGAAGGAAGCTAACAGCTCTAGGACTGGCTAAGATGGAAAACTAGCCCTTCTTCAGCTAATTAGATTAGCCCCATCTAATCCTTTCTGGATTAGATATTAGGAAGAATTCCTTCCCTCAGGGGGTGGTGAGACACTGGGACAGGTTAGCCAGAGAAGCTGTGGATGCTCCATCCCTGGCAGTGCCCCAGGCCACGTTGGGTGAGACCTTGAGCAAGCTGCCCTAGGGGTGGTATCCCTGATTGGAACTAGCTGATCCTTGGGCTTCCTCCCAACCCAAACCATGCCATGGTTCTCTGATCTCAGTTCAGACTCATCCCAGCCCATGATGACCTGAACTTGTCCCTGTCTGATGCTTGACTGTGACCATGAGATGACATTGGGTGTCAGTAGCTTTGATGGGGAAGAGCAGAGGCCAAGCAGTCAGGGTTTTGAGCTCCCCTTCTCCCAGAAGGATGATTGATTCCCCAGAGCTGAGACTGGAATCCACACACCAGGAAGCTTGTAGTGTTGTAAAGCCCCTTCCATGCAGCTGGGGATAGAGAGAGAGGGCAGCATCCCTTTGCACACACTCCCACCTGCACACCCAAAGACACAAGGGAGCATCCTAACTGCTTTTGGCTCAGGTATTGTGAAGGTTTAGCATGGAGAGATGCAAACAGGGAGAGAAAACTGGAAATGACTCTGGAGTTGTCTAAACAATCAAGGCCCAGTACAGAACAGACTAGCACCTTCTGTGGTTACCTTCTAAAGTTCCATGGGAGTAGCTGGAAGAATACCTGGGAGACATTAGCTGTCTTCTGCCCATTCCATGGGATCTTGAGAGCACACAGTCTACATACATATCCCAGAAGTTCTGGGCTAAATCATTGAAGAGTTCATTGTGCTTGGGCTTAGGAGATTCCTTCAGGAACATCATGAAGTCCCAGAGATCCATGACTGTGTCTGCTACCTTCAGTTTCTTCATCTCCACCAGCCCCTGAGAGGACACTTCCCAGCACTGATGGTCAATCTGCCCCAGGCTGCCAGGAGTTTCTTTGGGATAGTCTAGATTGCCATAGACCACATTCAGCAGGAATACACAGCCCAGCTGAAGGGACAGCCTTTGCCTCCACGCAAACTCCATGCTCCCAGGAGATACCTGAAAGAAAGTGGATCAAACCCACAGTCATTCTGCCACGAGGCCTCACAGAACTTTAAAGGATGCTCCAAGAGATGATTTAGGCAGATCTGTACAGAAAACCACTTCTGTTCAAGCCATGGACTAAATACCAATCTTTAGCAAGACCAGAAGAAGACATAATCCTTCCTGGCTTGTGCTAGGAAATGAAGCAATTGGCACAATTCTATGGAAAACACAGACCTGGGGGTGGAAATAGTTAATAACACAGGAGGCACAATAAGACAGAACATCACTAAAACACCTGCTAAGTTCTTTTCTCATGCCTAAAGTGCAGTGGAAGAGGAAACATAAAGGGGAAAAGAAGCCAAGTGAACACAAGAAGAAGTCTGAAGGAAAAGATGACACAGTGCAGGCTCTCAGATGGGTGTCCTAAATCAGTCAGCTCTATGTCCAGTGTGCCATGCTCACCAACTCAGAATGTAAACAGAGTCCTTTGGGCACTGGCAGGATGAAAAGTTACTCTAAGATGCCTTCAGAGCGTTACCACATTGCTGTCTCCTCTCTGCAGCTCCTCCTGAAGCAGTTCAAGAGAGGATAACCCACAGAGAACACAACTTAGATGTGAACTGTCTGTAAGCAGGCAGAGCTGAGGTCACAGGATGGAGTTCAGAGTCATGCCAAGCTGGCTGTGGGATGATATTGGGTATCAAATGTGCCTTTAACACTGCTGCAGCCACCTGAGGTCGCTAAGTTCATGTCTCTATTCCTTCAGGACTCAAGGGAATGAGACAGACAGAGAACTCCCCAACCTAACTCCTTTGCAAAGCTTCCCCTCTAGCTGCACTTCAGCAGGACTGGCTGCCTGAGAGCTGCATTCTGAGAGCTTCTGAAGAGGCAGTGAAGTTTCCCTTCCCTGCAGACAAGCAGGGATGGAAGTGCTTTGCTTCCCCACTTCCACTTCCCTAGGCACCAGCATTTAGAGGAAAGCCACGCTAGCAACTTAGCTCCAGAGCAGGGAAACAGCAGCCAGCAAGCCAGCAGCACTCTGAGTTGGTTTCATGTTCTGCTCCAGCTCAAAAGCCCAGTGCTGAGAATCCATCTGCTCAGCCCAAAGAGGAGCAGGGAGCATCTGAAACCTCCCAGAGAGCTGCTCCAAGAGAGGTGAGTGGCACAAAGGCAATAGCTCAACAAGTTCTACTCACAGTGTCCTTGTGCTGAGAAGGTTTCCAGGAGCCTCCACGAAGAGCAGGGAGCCACTTGGAGAACGAGCAATTCCTGAGAGGGCTGCAAGTGCCTGGAGCTGCTGGGGTGACTCTGCCAGTGGCAAAGCAGCAGGAGGGAGCTGTGGCAGCTCCACCTCCTTCTGCTGCAGGCACTGGCAGCTGAGGTCTCACCTGGATGGGGAGCTTGGGGAGGGAGGGGGAGAGGCAGAGCTCTGGCACAGGGAGGAAGAATACAACGGAGAGCAAATCCTTCCCCTAATCAGTGACATGAATGCTCTCCTCTTTTTATAGAAGCCCAGGTTTCCACCTCCAGTGCTGCCTGCCCACGAGGACTTGCATCCCTCCAAGACATCTGAAACCAAGGGAAATGCATCATCCATTGTTGCCTTTCTGTAGGAACACCCTGCCTCCAGGTGTGGCCTCATCACTGGGCAGAGGAACAGTTGAGAAGCTCAGAACTGCTGCCTAAGGGATGTCCCAGCCCTCCTCCTTAGGCAGAAGGGAAGGAGGTAAGTTTACTCCCTTCTTCCCTCCTGAAATGGAGGTGGCTGGAAGCTCCTGTGGCCCAATACTCCATGCTCTGGAGTGGGTTTCTGGAGTCCTTTACTTTATCTTTTGCTCTAGACACCCACTTCCAAAGAACTTGCAGACCTGAGGCTTTTGCTGCTTTAA
Organism: Bucco capensis; assembly: GCA_013396975.1. NCBI lineage: Eukaryota > Metazoa > Chordata > Aves > Piciformes > Bucconidae > Bucco > Bucco capensis. The sequence continues at coordinate 206,524 of VWZO01012840.1, forward strand.
CTGCAGAGAGCAGAGCCTGTCCTGCATGGGGTGAGGAGCTGGAAGTGTCTGGAAAGACCTGGGGCACAAGGAGGAGCAAAGAGGGGAAAGCCCCAGGCAAACACTTGCTTGGAAAGCTCAAGTAGAAGCCAAATCTCTTTTTGATAGCCACTCCTGAAATGTGGGGACAAATACTTGCTCTGCAAGTGGTGTTCAGGCAACTGAAAGACAACTCAGTCTGGTGACACAGAGCTGGCATCCTTGCAAAGGCTGTTGGAAGGTTCACAGCCAATGCCAGGTACCTGAGGCACTGGCAAGGCTTGGGCACCCTCACAGCTTCACTCCTTCTCTTTAAAGATCTGCTGCTCCAAAAGGAACAACTCTGGGGCCATGTGGAAAGCAAACCTCACTGAACCTATGCACAAGACCAGCAGCTCTCTTCAGGGTTGTTGAGTTTGACACCAGCAATCCTCCTGCATGAGGTGATGCCTGAAGGAACAGTCTGCTCTACAGCAGGAGAGGGCTGAGCTAACTGCTCCTTTCTTGGACTCAGATGTCACCCAACAGCTCAGGACTGTAGTTGGCACTTGATTTTCCTGTGCAGTACCTTACCACATAGGAGAAATGATGCCCCCCAGAAGCAGGATGTCTGAAGCACTTAGGCATGTAAAACTGTCAACAGGCCCAGCTGAGAGAAGCAGGAGATGAACATGGAAGAAATAGGTAGTGAAACTGGGTCTGCTAGGGATTCACAACATGCTTTGGTGGAGCCTGTGCCTCTGAAATTGTTGTGGAAAGAGATTTGACTGCTTCTGGTGCCAGCAAACCCCCTAGTGATGTGTGTAAGAGGCAACAAAGCAGAGAGGTACAAGTGGGATTTGCTGTAGCAGCACCCTGGTGATTTCCAAGAGAGCACAGACAAGTACATGAATTACAGCAGGAGAACAGAAAGTGCAGGAACTGAGACAGAATACACCCTGACTAACCAGAAATCAGCTTAGAGAGCTTTCCAACAGCCTCAGCCCTTTGGGTGGCTGAGGGAGAGCCATCTCTGCCTCTCCACATCTGTACCCTCTGACGTAAACAGGGCTCACTGAAGAGAAAAGCATCGAGTCACCTTCTGCATCACTGATTAGCAGGGGCTGAAGGAGAGAAATAACAAGGTAATGTTCTCCCATCAACCTTGGCAGGGAGAGTGCTCCCAGCCCTGGTACTTCACTTCAAGTACAGCACATCCAGGAGTGATTAAAGAGCCTCTGAGACCATCAATCACCTCTCCTCCTCCCTGCAGGTGCCACCTGTGCCTTGCTGCAGCCCAAGCAGGAGCAGTGCCCTTGCTGTGCAGCCCAAGCCTTGGCACTAGCTCTCCCCAGCAGCGTTGTCCCTGTTAGCAGCAGCCACTGTCTGGGAGAAGATGTGAGGGGCTGAGGAGAGACTGAGCTGCCCAGGGAAGCACTGAGCTGGCCAGGGAAGCATTGAGCACAGTTAGTGCTGCTCTAACTCAGGGCAGGACATGCCACCATCATATCTCTGCTGAAGTCACAGCAGCACAATCTCACTTTTGCACATGCAGGGGCTTCAGAATCTTGCCTACTCTACAGATCAGCCTGGCAGGTCCTTCCCACATGATGAACCATACATCTGGACAAAATGTTCTGTTTGTCCTATGAATTAGCATGGCAAGGTCCTCCTGGATGACAGGGCTTAGTTCCCTGCCCCTGCAGCAAGCTCTGTTGTACAATCACTTCATCAATTTATCAAGCACCATATTCAAAACAGGTATATTTTTGCTCCCACTAATGCCATGGAAGAGCTGTTTCAGAATTAGATTGCTGTAATGACTAGAAACATCAGGTCTAATTTCCTGATGTATATTATAGGAATGAATAGGATGTATCTGTCTGTTCTTGTGTCAGCACTGCCCTGCAAATTAACTGAGTTTCATCCTTCATGTTTACCTTGCTGATATATTTATAGACAGCAGTCACATCTCCTCTCTGGGTTTGATTGATTGCAGTAAACAAGCTGAGCCACCCTAAAATCTCTTTGTACAAAAGGCTCTCAAGCTCTCTGGTGATGCAGCTAACCAACCTCTACCCTTCCTTCAGTTCAACCTCAGCTCAGCCACAGAACAATGAAATCAACGTTGTCACAGAACCTAAATGAGATTTCCTTTAAGGCCTTAAAGAGTGAAATGAATGAATGAAAATGAAATGTAAAGAGTGATATTAACGCCTACCTGCTTTAAATGAAAACACCTCTCTTGAGATACTCTGTGTACTTTAAGCCTGACATCTTCCTTTTCAACCTTGCTCAGATGGCAGCTGCTGGGTTGCAGTTTGTGCCCGTTATTGTCCTATCCCTGGGCACTTGGGGACATGGTTTAGTGACATTAGGGCTGCTGGGTTGGACCTTAGAGGTCTTTCCAAGCTTAGTGAGTCTATGAGTGTAGGAAACACCGTAGAGATGCTCTGAGCTGGCACAAGGCAGAGAGATGCCCTCCCCGAGCCCCACTAAGGCAGTGAGGGCAGGCAGCGCGGAGCCTCCCCTCAGGGGCAGGGCGGGAAGAGCCGCGGGCAGCCCCGCGCCTGCGTGGAACACTGTTCCCGCCTCTCCCGCCGCGCTTCCCATGGCGGCCTCGGCTCTCCAAAGGGTTGGAGAGCTTCTTCGGGTCCCTGCCTTCTTCCCCGGCCGGCAGCCAGAGCCCTGAGGGTTCCGCTGTGCTTCCGACGCGCAGCGCCAGGCTCGGCTGCTGGCGGGCAGCATGGTGCGGTGCGGCAGAGCGCTGCTGCGCAAGGTCAGGCCTCAGGGTGCGGGGAGGGCTGGCGAGGGGCAATGGATGTGCTGCCTGGCCCTGGCCCTCCTCTGGGCTGAGCCACGGCGAAGGGGAGGCCTGGCGGGAGGGCTGTGGGTGCTGGAGCGGGGACAGAGCTGCCTGAGGAGGGACAGGGCGGGCGGGCTGCGAGCTGCTGCTGCAGGCAATCGGTTAGAATCCTAGCATGGTTTGGGTTGGAAGGGACCTCTGGAGCTCATCTAGTGCAACCCCCCTGCAGTGGCCAGGGACATCCCCAACTAGAGCAGCTTGCCCAGAGCCCTGGCAAGCCTCACCTGCAATGCCTCCAGGGATGGGAACTCAACCACCTCCCTGGGCAACCTGGGCCAGTGTTCCACCACCCTCGTGGGGAGCAACTTCTTTCTAATGTCCAGTTTAAATCTACTCCTCTCCAATTTAAAACCATTGCCCCTTGTCCTTTCTCTCCAGGCCTTTGCAAACAGGCCCTCTGCAGCCTGCTTGGAAGTTCCCTTTAGGTCCTGGAAGGTCACTAGTAGCTCCCCTGAAGCCTTCTCTTCTCCAGGCTGAACAATCCCAGCTCCCTCAGCCTGTCCTCAGAGCAGAGGTGTTCCAGCCCCTGAGCATTCTCGTGGCCTCCTCTGCACCTGCTCCAGTAGCTCCATGTCCTTTGTGTGTTGAGGGCTCCAGAACTGGCCCCAGTATTGCAGAGGAGGTGTCAGCAGAGCAGAGTAAAGTGGTTAGGCTGATCTTGGAGTCCAGTTGTTAATGTAACACTTCCAGGTTGCCACTAAAGCATGTCCCTCAGCACCACATCTCCAGGGCTTTTCAATCCTTCCAGGGCTGGGGTCTCCAGCTCCACCTGGCTCCAAGCTCCTTGCAGGGAGTTGTAGAGAGTGAGAAGGTCTCCCCTGAGCCTCCTTTTCTCCAGCCTAACCAAGCCCAGTGCCCTCAGCTGCTCCTCACCACACTTGTGTATCTGTTTCCCCTTCCCCAGGGTTGCCCTGGCTGGCAGTGAGGAGCAGGACCCTTCTCCACAGCTATCAAAAGGATCATAGAATGTCCGGAGTTGCAAGGGACCCACAAATATCACTGAGTCCAACTCCTTTCTCTGTACAGAATGAGCCCAACAATCACTCCATGTGCCTGAGAGTGTTGTCCAATTGCTTCTGGAATTCTGTCAGCCTTGCTGCCCTAGGAGCCTGTGCCAGTGCTCCAGCACCTCTCTGCATGAAGAACCTGTGCCTGATCTCTAAGCTAAGCCTCCCCTGGCACAGCTCCATGCTGTTCCCTCAGCTCCTCAGCAGAGAGAAGAGCTCAGCTCCTGTCTCTGTGCTTCCTCTCCTCAGGAAGTCAGAGCAGAAAATGATCCCAGAGGGTTCCATATCTGTTTCCTGAACTTCCCTTATTGCCATCATTGAGAAGGCTCTACTGGCTATAATTTAAGCAGAACATAATGCTGACCTGAAACTTGTTTTCTTAGTATGGCAACTTCATAGATGCTTTAAGGCTCTATGTGAGAGGAGGCACTGGTGGAATGGGATACCCTCATCTGGGTGGAGAAGGAGGCAGAGGTGGGGATGTCTGGTTTGTTGCCCAAGAAAGGACAACCTTGAAGAGCATAAAGGACAGGTACCCTCAGAAGAGATTTGTAGCTGGAACAGGTGCCAACAGCAGGTAGGAACCTCTTTGGTGGAAGTTGTTTCATCCCTCTTTCCCAGAAAGCAAAATGACAGCTCAAATCACTAAGCCTGGTTTCATTTCTCCCAGTGTGAGAGCACTGAAAGGTGAGAAAGGAAAAGATTGTGAAGTCCATGTGCCTCCTGGAATTTCAGTTCTGTGTGATGATGGCAAGCGGATTGGTAAGCACTTGGCCTTTCTTCTAAGGTCCATGTTTAACACTACTAGGATGTTTTATTGTTAGACATCCCCCAAAAGATCTTTATGTTTTCCTTTGTTTGGAAAAAAGTACACTGTAGAAATTGTTGGGCAAGCCAGAAATGAGCAGCAGTCAGTTTGTGTCACTATATGCAGCAGAAATCCTGGCCAACAAGTGTGAAAGGCTGCAAGCCACACTGGGTCTCCAGGGAATCAGTAGGGACCTCACCTAAATTATCTCCCCAGGGAAGTGTTCCTCTAAGTTGACTGAATTATGGCTTGGCTTAAAAGATAAAGACCCTTCCTGAGTGTCAGCATTTCAGGTCACCTGCAATACTTTCCCATTGTGTCCTGGTTTTAATTTTATGGCATGGCACTTGGTACAGTGAGCAGAAAAAAGGGAAAATCTCCTCCCCCTGAGTGCAGAGCTCCTGCAAGGAAGCCCACAGCAAGCTCTCTCCTCATGGAAGAGAAGCACTGCAGGGGATTGTGCTTTCTGACTGCTCTGTTTCTTTGCAGGAGAGCTGAATGCAGCAGGAGAGAGATTCCTGGCAGCTCGTGGGGGGCTGGGAGGCTCCTTGGCCACAAACTTTGTGCCTTGCAAAGGGCAGAGGCGAATTGTTCAACTGGATCTGAAGCTGATAGCAGATGTTGGCTTGGTTGGGTAAGTGCTGGGCTTTGGGAACTGACAGTGGAAAACAAAGTAGCAAAGAGTTTTGCCTTGCCACTCAAGTTACTTGTGGTTTGCAAGTCAGAGTTCAAGCCTATGAATGAAACTATGTCCCAGAGGTTAAAATTATGCTTTTATTTTCATGAATCAGGGCAATATGTAACTGAATTTAGCAATTGCACTGATTATCAAAATCCTGTTAGCTGACAGGAAGGTGTAACACAGAGCCAACAACACTATCCATGCTGCAGCTTCACTTTCAGGCTTCTGGCACAAGTTGTTCCTTTTTAGGAGTAGTTTTAAAGGGAGTTTCAAAGGCTAGGAGTGAGTCCTATGGAGAGCTAGAAGGATGCTGAGGGGCTGGAGCATCTCCCTTGGGAGGAAAGGCTGAGGGAGCTGGGCTTG
>VWZO01012840.1:212303-226293 GCA_013396975.1 Bucco capensis
GAGTTGCAAGGGACCCACAAAGATCACTGAGTCCAACTCCTTTCTCTGTACAGAATGAGCCCAACAATCACTCCATGTGCCTGAGAGTGTTGTCCAATTGCTTCTGGAATTCTGTCAGCCTTGCTGCCCTAGGAGCCTGTGCCAGTGCTCCAGCACCTCTCTGCATGAAGAACCTGTGCCTGATCTCTAAGCTAAGCCTCCCCTGGCACAGCTCCATGCTGTTCCCTCAGCTCCTCAGCAGAGAGAAGAGCTCAGCTCCTGTCTCTGTGCTTCCTCTCCTCAGGAAGTCAGAGCAGAAAATGATCCCAGAGGGTTCCATATCTGTTTCCTGAACTTCCCTTATTGCCATCATTGAGAAGGCTCTACTGGCTATAATTTAAGCAGAACATAATGCTGACCTGAAACTTGTTTTCTTAGTATGGCAACTTCATAGATGCTTTAAGGCTCTATGTGAGAGGAGGCACTGGTGGAATGGGATACCCTCATCTGGGTGGAGAAGGAGGCAGAGGTGGGGATGTCTGGTTTGTTGCTCAAGAAAGGACAACCTTGAAGAGCATAAAGGACAGGTACCCTCAGAAGAGATTTGTAGCTGGAACAGGAGCCAACAGCAGGTAGGAACCTCTTTGGTGGAAGTTGTTTCATCCCTCTTTCCCAGAAAGCAAAATGACAGCTCAAATCACTAAGCCTGGTTTCATTTCTCCCAGTGTGAGAGCACTGAAAGGTGAGAAAGGAAAAGATTGTGAAGTCCATGTGCCTCCTGGAATTTCAGTTCTGTGTGATGATGGCAAGCGGATTGGTAAGCACTTGGCCTTTCTTCTAAGGTCCATGTTTAACACTACTAGGATGTTTTATTGTTAGACATCCCCCAAAAGATCTTTATGTTTTCCTTTGTTTGGAAAAAAGTACACTGTAGAAATTGTTGGGCAAGCCAGAAATGAGCAGCAGTCAGTTTGTGTCACTATATGCAGCAGAAATCCTGGCCAACAAGTGTGAAAGGCTGCAAGCCACACTGGGTCTCCAGGGAATCAGTAGGGACCTCACCTAAATTATCTCCCCAGGGAAGTGTTCCTCTAAGTTGACTGAATTATGGCTTGGCTTAAAAGATAAAGACCCTTCCTGAGTGTCAGCATTTCAGGTCACCTGCAATACTTTCCCATTGTGTCCTGGTTTTAATTTTATGGCATGGCACTTGGTACAGTAAGCAGAAAAAAGGGAAAATCTCCTCCCCCTGAGTGCAGAGCTCCTGCAAGGAAGCCCACAGCAAGCTCTCTCCTCATGGAAGAGAAGCACTGCAGGGGATTGTGCTTTCTGACTGCTCTGTTTCTTTGCAGGAGAGCTGAATGCAGCAGGAGAGAGATTCCTGGCAGCTCGTGGGGGGCTGGGAGGCTCCTTGGCCACAAACTTTGTGCCTTGCAAAGGGCAGAGGCGAATTGTACAACTGGATCTGAAGCTGATAGCAGATGTTGGCTTGGTTGGGTAAGTGCTGGGCTTTGGGAACTGACAGTGGAAAACAAAGTAGCAAAGAGTTTTGCCTTGCCACTCAAGTTACTTGTGGTTTGCAAGTCAGAGTTCAAGCCTATGAATGAAACTATGTCCCAGAGGTTAAAATTATGCTTTTATTTTCATGAATCAGGGCAATATGTAACTGAATTTAGCAATTGCACTGATTATCAAAATCCTGTTAGCTGACAGGAAGGTGTAACACAGAGCCAACAACACTATCCATGCTGCAGCTTCACTTTCAGGCTTCTGGCACAAGTTGTTCCTTTTTAGGAGTAGTTTTAAAGGGAGTTTCAAAGGCTAGGAGTGAGTCCTATGGAGACCTAGAAGGATGCTGAGGGGCTGGAGCATCTCCCTTGGGAGGAAAGGCTGAGGGAGCTGGGCTTGCTTTAGCCTGGAGAAGAGGAGGCTGAGAGGAGACCTGATCCATGGAGAGAAGGAGCTGCAGGGAAGCAATAGGATGTGAGGCACCAGACACAAACTGGAACCCAGGCAGTTCCACCTAAAGATGAGGAAGAACTTCTTTGTTGTGAGGTGACTGAGCACTGGGACAGGTTTCCCAGAGAGCCAAAGTGATCTATAGCATTAAATAATGGCAATTTGAAGACAGCATGGTTCTGTTAATAGCAGATTTATCCAAAGCTATGTACTTTTCCAGTGGTGATCAGTGATTACATCAGTGATTACTCTTGTTTAGAGGGTGAAAGTGTGGGAGTTTTAGGACACCAGTGCTGCTTTCATCTTGCCTTTGGCTTGTGTTTTAGCTGACAGCTCCCCTCTAAAGTGATAAAGAAGGATCATTATCCATTGATTAGAGAAGCATGGGAGGGTCTTGTCTGAGAGCATGAACCAGGCTTTGATCTCTTTGTGTCTGTTATTTGTATTTCAGTGAGATTTGGAAGTGCTTTGTTGTTAGATCAGGTGGAGAGCACAGAGCTGAGAAAGGCCTGTCAGGCTTGGGTACAGGTCCTGCTGGCTAGTGCAGGTGGCAATTTAAACCTCCAAGAGCAGATTGTACCTCCGTGGAAATAAAACCCCTGCTTGAGGAGATGACCAAAGTGTCTCTAGGGCACCTTTGAGCCTCAGAATGCATTCAAACTACCCTGAATGGTTTCCCTGCTGTAAGCAGAGGCTTTCTTCTTAAAGCAAGCTCCATTTGCACCCCCTTTCTGAAGCTCTTTAATGCAATGCCAGTCTTGTTTCTCATTAGCTCAAGGCCTTGTTGAGTTGTCTCTTAACAGGTCATGCTGCTGCATGTATTCCAGTGGAGAGAGAATGGTGTTCTGGGGGACATGTCCCTTTGTAGCTTGTCACCAATATTCAGTTGCCTGTGGGCATAGTTTGCTCTCATCCTCCTTGCTCTGAGATGTTGTGCTGGAGAAGTGTTTGTGAGTTTGGCTGGAACATTAGACAACTCAGAATCCCTAGTTGGTCAGTTGAGTGTCACCTGTGCTGTCCTGTCCTCCCTGCAGGTGCCACCTGTGCCTTGCTGTGCAGCCCAAGCCTTGGCACTAGCTCTCCCCAGCAGTGTTGTCCCTGCTAGCTGGGAGAAGATGTGAGGGGCTGAGGACACACTGAGCTGCCCAGGGAAGCACTGAGCACAGTCAGCTCTGCTCTAGCTCAAAGCAGGAGAACAGGAATCCCATCTCTCTTTATTCACTGGATACATCTTGACTTTCCTTCCAGGTTTCCAAACGCAGGAAAATCATCCTTGTTGAGCAAGATTTCTCATGCCAAGCCTGAGATTGCCAATTATGCATGTAAGTTAATACTCATTTCATCAGAGCAAGAGGTCTTCTCTCTGAGGCAGTTGTAGTAAAGAATAGAAGAGAGCCCTGTTGCCTGCTAAATACATTACACAGACTTTTAATCACAAGAAATCCTTCAGAGAGAGAACTGCCTCACTCTCCAGCTCCTTTCATCACCTCAGTTTTCCAGCTGTTCATATGCCCAGTGCTTCAACCTGCTGATGCAGAGTCTATTTGCCATTCTTGCAGCAGAGAAAGATTTGGGTTTGAAAAAATATCCATTGGGAACTGCCATTTGTATTAGTTTTTTATCAGTAAATTAGGTTTTGCCATCTAATCATCCCTTAATTAAAAAGCCCTGAGAATTTCTGCTGACATTCTTGCACCACTTCTGATTCTCTACAGCCTTTTGCCATACTCTGGATAATCCTTTTTGTGTCTTGAGTTTAGTTTTCTCCCCTTTTTTTTCCCCTTGTCACAGTTACAACAATACAGCCTCAACTAGGGAAGATCATGTATGCAGACTATAAGCAGGTAGGTCTGAAAGTTCCTCCTGGTTGCTTGGTAAAGTTGTATATCATGGTTAATGATGTTGTTTAACACAGTTTCAGGAAGAAAAAGGAAAGTGCTGGTGTTAAACAGGGGCAAGAGCTGCAGAATGACAGCGAATTTAGTGACTAGAACTCAGTTACCACACTGTCCTGTTGTGGCTTTCTGGGCTGGCTGCTCCCACTTGCTTCAAAAGCAAAACATTTTGGTTCCTCAAGCTGGAATCTTCTTGGATGTGCTTTTAAGTATCTGGTACATGCAGTACTGGACTCATAGCTTCAGAGATAAAAGGGAGAGGCAGAAAAGGGTTTCAGAGGAGTTCACCAGGAGAGCAGAGTTCTGAGCTGTGACAAGGCACAGAACTCCTCTTTTTACTGTCAGAAGAAACAGGTTGAAAGAGCATTGGCAACAGCTTGAGGGAGGTGATCCTGCTCCTCTCCTCAGCCCTGGGGAGCTTCCACCTGCAGTTCTGGGTTCAGTTCTGGGCTCCTCAGGACATGGAGCTGCTGGAGTGAGTCCAACAGATTGCTCCAAAGATGCTGAGGAGCTGGAGCATCTCCCTTGGGATGAAAGGCTGAGGGAGCTGGGCTTGTTCAGCCTGGAGGAGAGGAGGCTGAGAGGAGACCTGATCCATGGAGACAAGGAGATGAAGGGAGGATGGAGCCAAGGGAACTTGTGCTTGTGCTCCCAGGGAACATCTGTGAGTAAGAGCACTCCAAGTACTGCAAACAAGACAACATCAGCCTTTGAGAGCAATAATTGAGGTGATTGTTCTCTATTAGTCAAGAGAGTGGTTATATCTTTTTTTTCCCTCCTAGAGAACATTCATGTTTTTAAGGAAATAGGTAGCAATTTGTGCATTTGATCTCAGTACATTCTATAGAACAAAACACATGCAAGTTACCTGGTGCCAGGTCATTCCTGCTTGGAAAAGACACAGGAGTAGAGGATCTTAGTAGGGATCTGCCTTCTAGGTCATGGAAAGTAGCAGAAGCATTTCCATTTTCTAGCAGGATATCTGCTGTTTTGAGAATTTCCTTATGAGATCTGTAAAAAAAACTTTACAAAAGGCCTGAAGTTGGGGGTGATGATTTTGGGTGTGATTTTTGGGGTTGTCCTTTGCAGAGACAAGAGTTGGACTCAGTGATCCTTGTGGATCCCTTCCAGCTCAGGAGATGTGATGATTCTCTGCTTCTTTTCCAATGACAGTTTGAATTCTGTTGATATAAAATGCTAATAGGTGTTGATGGTTTAAAAATCATCCTTTTTGCTTGCTGGAAAGCTCTTGTTTGAAACTTTTTCTTCTGTTCCTAGATTTCTGTAGCTGATCTGCCAGGACTGATTGAAGGGGCACATGCAAACAAAGGGATGGGCCACAAATTTCTCAAGCATGTGGAAAGAACCAAACAGCTTCTCTTAGTTGTAAGTATGGAATTCATCATTAACATCTGGCAATTAATTTAGAGCCATGAAGGTGTGCCAAGCATAATTAAAGCATGGAGTGTGGGTCTGCTCCAACCTCCCTGCTCCAGCAGGCTGCACAGGATAGTGTCCAGGTGGCTTTGGAATCTCTCCAGAGAAGGAGACTCTCCAAGCTCTCTGGGCAGCCTGGGCCAGGGCTCTGCACCCTCACACCAAACAAGTTTCTCCTTCTGGAAGCTCCTGGGTTGCAGTTTGTGCCCATTGCCCCATCCCTGGGCACCCCTGAGCAGAGTGTGGCCCCAGCCTCTTGCCCCCTGCACCCTTCAGCTCTTGCTCAGCATGGAGCAGCTCCCCTCTGGCTCTGCTCTGCTCCAGCCTCAGCATTCCCAGGGCTCTCAGCCTTTCCTCCTGCCACACATGCTCCAGTGCCCTCAGCATCTCCCTAGCCTCTGCTGGACTCTCCATCCCTCTGTTCCTTGCTCTGGAATGAGGACGTGTCCATGGCCATTTTACTGCAAAGTGGTCAATGGAGAATACTTTGAGCCTGGAACATCATTGAGTGCCACAAAGCTTACTTGTTTGTGTAACTTTTTCAGGTGGATGTTTGTGGATTTCAGCTCTCTGTTAAAACTCAGTTCAGAACAGCCTTTGAGACTGTGTTGCTTCTAACAAAGGTAACTCCTTACCTTCAGAAGAAGGCAGCTTGTGTCATTTCTAGTTTAGCAGCTAAGGAATTAAATAAGGAGATGTAAAATTGAAGTAGCACTTGTTAAACTACAGATTCTTATTGAGGGAAATTGTCTTCTAAGGAACTGGAGCTCTACAAAGAGGAACTTCTGACAAAGCCTGCACTTCTTGCCATTAATAAGATGGATTTGCCTTCTGCAAAGGATAACTTGAGTGAACTTATGGAACAACTCCACAATCCTCAAGGTAAATTCACTTTCAGCACTTACCCTTTGGGCTGTGTAGTGATAAAAGTGTCTGGGAATTGTCCTGACTCTTTCTGCTGTGATTTCCAGGCTTCTTACACTTACTAGAGGAAGAAATGATTCCTGCAAATACCCTGGAATTCAGAGATGTCATTCCTATATCTACACACACTGGAGAGGGAATTGAGGAGCTCAAAGCATGTATAAGAAAATCCATAAGTGAGGAAGCAGAGCAGGAGAATGAAGAATACAGGAAAAAGAAACTACAGCTCCTACAGACCTCAGGAGGAGGACAGATGAGCAGAAGGTAGCATTTGCAGCTGGATCCAAGATATTCCAGTGATGCTAGGAGGCTCCTGAATCCATTGCTGTGCATTTTGGGTTCTCTCTAGCAGAACTGTCCCAGCTCCCTGCTCCACACCATCAGGAAGAACATTTTGGGGGGAAAAGAGACTTTCCTGATCTATCTTGGCTAACAACTCAGTGCAGCTAGCTCCAAGCTCTGCTTGACAACTGATTATCCCTGGAAGTATTTCTGGCCAAATGAGATGAATGGAAAGGAATATGGTAGCAGAGGAGCTAGTTCAGCCAACTCCAAGGGAAATTCCTACTGGAGCAACTTTCCAGGCTCTGCTGCTTTGACGTGAACAGTTCAGCTGCTTCAGCAAGAGTTGCCTTGTGAGTTGGGCTGATTTTTAAGCATTTAAAGGAAAAACACAACGAAATGGACTGCAAGGAAGTGACTTGGAGCAGCACCAAAAAAAAGCAAGGCTGATGTGTGACCTTCAGGTGTTTTTCCACCCCTGCTGGTGCTTACTGGTGTAAAAAAAATCACTTCTTTTTACTTCACGTGTGCGATTAAGAACTCGAAAGTTTGAAATAAAAGCCAGCTTGCTTTTCTTTCAGCTGTGTGGGAAGAGTTGTGTGGATAACCAAATCCCTCAGCTCCCTGGGAAATCAAAAACGTGAAGGGCGAGGGGGGACGAGACGCCCAGCCCCCTCGAGGCGTCTCGTCCCCCCTCGCCCTTCACTGAGGATCTAGTTCCGCTTTTCCCTCCCTTTCCGCTTTCCTGCGCTTTATGGTGCCTGCTGGGAACTTGTGTTCTTTTCCCTGAGGGAAGCTACTGCGGCGGCGCTGAACTACAGCTCCCAGAAGCCTTCCAGGCTTCCAGAGAAAGGCTGGCGATGGTGCTTCTTCCGTCTCCCTCCCGCTCCTTCAAGGCAAGGTAAGGAGTAAGAGCGGGGAGTAAGAGGGGTGGGGATGGCTTTAAGTTTGTGCTTGAGGAGTTTTGGCTCTGGGGGGGGGCTCCTGAGGGGGTTGCACTCGCTGCCTTTAGGTAGGTTAGGCCTAGCTGGCTGGTTGTGGTGGGCCTCCCCAGGGCACAGGAGAGGGGAGAAGAACCTCTCTGGCTCTGCTGGCCACGCTCCTCTTCATGCATCCTAGGATGCCATTGGCCTCTTGGCCACAAGGGCACATTGCTGCCTCATGGGCATCCTCCTAGCCACCAGCACTCCCAGAGCTTTTTCCCCAGGGCTCTTCTCCAACACAGCAGTTCCCAGGCTGGACTGATCCATGGGCTTGTTCTTTCCCAGATGGAGTACCTTACACTTACCTGTGCCAATGCCTAGCCACTCTTTCAAGGAAGACACTACTCCTGTTTTCCAACCTAGACCTCCTCCCCTACTACAGCTTGAGGCTGTTTCCTCTTGTCCTGTTGTTGCTGAAAGAAAAGTGTTAATAGTCGCTAAAATCCCAGGTTTTTGCAACCAGGGTGGATTTGTGTCGGTGCTTTGTGCCCCTTGGAGGGGAGAGTGTGGGAGGGTATCAGCCCTTGGTGTGCCCAGTTAAGACAGGAGGAGGGTCAAGGTAAAGGAATGATTCCCAGAGCATGGTCAGGGGAATAGAACTGGCTTTATTCATCACTGAATTGTTTCTCCAGTAAATGTTATTGTGGGTTTTTTTTATGCTTTCCTTCATTTTTATTTAGCTTGTGAGCAGTTAATGATTTCACCCAGCATTGGGCAGTGTCTTTTGTTACAGCAACATGGATCTTTAAAATAGGAGCCGTGGTAAAATGTGTCCCTAGAGTGGCATTAGGATTGGTAACCTTTGTGGATCAGATAGGAGAGCCTTGAGCATTACAAGTGTAAAATGCTTGGGGTGTGAGAAGCTTGAGATTAGAACCTTCTATGGCAAGACATAGTTTCACCTATCCTGGTCCAAGTGTGCTTGGACTACTCCCTTTAGACAACTAGTCCCAAAGTGGCAGAAGTCCCTAGTTGTTCTGCATCCCCAGTGACAGAGAATAAAATCTGATGGACTAAACAGCTGGAGGAAGAGAAAAGAAACTCTGTGTCTGCAGAACTGGAGGACTTCCTGAGTTGGCTGTTGCAGAACATTCCATACCTGCTCCCTACCTGTCTATTATAGCAGTTGGTGGCCACAGGTTGCCACCATGTAGTGGGAGTGACTCTTGGGCTGGGCACAGCTCTCTTAATGACAGATTTGTTTGCCAGTGCTGATTTTCTGCTTAATTATGGTTGTTACTGAGCAGTGGCTGGCATTTTGGAGTGTGAACCTGCAGAGGTAAATCCATATGTTTATCTTGGTTTCAGTTAGTGAGTGAAACCAGCTGCTCTGAGCTGTCTAGCAATGCTGCTCCTTCTCCAAGTGCAGCTGGAGGGGCTGATGCTGATCTCTGCAGCCCTGCAGAGTTAGTTTGCCCAACCTCTGCATTAACTGAGAGCAGTCTGGAGTGATTAACCTGAGTTCACAGACTTAGAGAGTGATTGAAGTTGGAAGGGACCACCAGATGTCATCTAGTCCAACCTCCCTGCTCTAGCAGGGTACCCTAGAGCACATTACTCAGGATTATGTCCAGGTGGGTTTGGAATCACTCCAGGGAAGGAAACTCCACAGCCTCTCTGGGCAACCTGGGCCAGTGCTTTGGCAGCTTCACAGGAAAGAAGTTTTTCCTCATCTTTAGGTGGAACTTCCTCTGTTCCAGTTTGTGCCTGGTGCTTTGTGTCCTATTGCCTGATACCATTGAGAAGCCATCCTCCCTTCAGCTCCTTGTCTCCATGGATCAGGTCTCCTCTCAGCCTCCTCTTCTCCAGGCTAAGCAAGCCCAGCTCCCTCAGCCTTTCCTCCCCAGGGAGATGCTCCAGCCCCTCAGCATCCTTCTAGCTCTCCATAGGACTCACTCCAGGAGCTGTTGGACTCCTTTGGACTCAGCCCTACTGTTCCAGTTTGTAACGTGATGTTGCCTCTGCTTGTTCTGTTTCCCAGATACAGTAACACCTTTGGTTCTACTTCTAAAAGCTGCTAAGGTTTTTCTGGATTTGGTCACAGTGCTGGTAAGTACACTAGATCTGTCTTAATTAAGACAACATCTGTTTAGTTACTGTCTTAATCAAGGCTCTGTAACTGGAGCTGTAATTACAGCTCTAAAGCTAGAGCAGTGTGTCATGGATAGGGAGTTTTCCTGTCCAGGGAGCTGGTGCAGCCGAGGTAACCATACCTATCGCTGCCATACCTCTAAACCAGGGCCTTAAGCAAAGCATCTATGTGTTTCTTAAACCCCTCCAGGGNGAGACCTAAACCCCGGAGAGGAGACCTCTCACTTACTGATTGATTGATCTTACTCCTTTGACTTTGAACCGCAGGAGACATCCTTCTGTGAGGCACCATGGGCTGCCGGGAAGTTCATGCAGCAACCGTGCTGGCCTTCCTGAGTGGCACAGCCTCAGTAGCTGGGCTCCTGGCAGCAGTTCTGCTTCCCAACTGGAGGCAGATGAGGCTGTACACCTTCAACAAGAACGAGAGGAACGTGACGGTTTACACCGGCCTCTGGATCAAGTGCGCTCGCTTCGACGGCAGCAGGGACTGTGTCATCTACGACCCACAGTGGTACACTGCTGTCGACCAGCTGGATCTGCGGGTCCTGCAGTTTGCCCTTCCCCTCAGCATGTTCACTGCTGTCTCAGCTCTCTTCCTCTGCTTGATTGGCATGTGTAACACAGCCTTCGTATCCAGCGTGCCCAACGTCAAGCTGGCCAAATGCCTTGTGAACAGTGCTGGCTGCCATCTGGTGGCCGGCCTCTTGTTCCTGCTTGCCTGTGCTATTTGTCTCACTCCCTCAGTCTGGGTTATTTTTTACAACAACTACCTGAACAGAAAGTATGAGCCTATCTTTAGCTTTGACATCTCAGTGTTTATTGCCATTGCCAGTGCTGGGGGGCTCTTCTTCACCTCCATCCTGCTCTGTCTGTGGTACTGTGCATGTAAAAGCCTGCCTTCTCCTTTCTGGCAGCCTCTCTATCCCCATGCCCCTAGCATGCACAGCTATGCCTCTCAGCCCTACTCTGCACGCTCTCGCCTCTCTGCCATGGACATTGACATTCCTGTTGTGACACATGCATCTTAAGGCAGCCAACTTTTGGAAGCCAAGTTCTTGTGCTCCTCCAAACCATGAAAATGATATAAGCTTCAGTCTCTCTGCTGCCTTGCACTGAGCATAATCATTTGGAAGGTCAAGTTTCTCCAAGGTGCAAAGCAACGGGGAGATCTGAGTTCAGCAGATCTGTTGCTGTTCTCTTGTGTTCCTTCCTGAGCAACTTTTAGTTCTTTTTTAAAACTCTGAGCTCACTACAGACAGAATTGCTGCTAATGCTGGGACACTACACTAGCAGTAGGAACTGTCCATCAGGACACTACACCAGCAGTAGGAACTGTCCATCAGGACACTACACTAGCCGTGAGATCTGTCCCTCAGGACACTACACTAGCAGTGAGAGCTCTCCCTCAGGACACTACAATAGCAGTAGGATCTGTCCCTCAGGACACTACACTAGCAGTAGGATCTCTTCATCCTTCTGCTTTCTGACATCCAGGCAGGTCTGAGCCTCTGCTAAGCTCTGATTAGATCCTGCTCCCATGGTAAGAGCTTCCCCTTGGACCACCCATGAGATACCCCATGCAGGGTGTGGAGTTGGGTGCAGAGAGGTCACTGAGTTTCTTGTTCATTTTAAGCTGTGTTGTCTAGAAAGGCTATTTGGCAGATGATTCAGTTCTGTAGCATTATTCTTTCTTTGCCACTGGACCTGCTTATGAACAGAATTAGTGTCCAATTACCCTTTCTATTCAAAGCAGCTTTCAGAAGAAGTAAAACTGATTTAACTAAGTGTTCTTCTGTACTGTAATAGCATTTTGTGACTTACTGGAGGCTAGAAACTTTTTTCCTGAGTTTTATTTCTAGTCTGTTTTTTTTTAGTAAGTGGTCAAATTCACTGCACCTGTTTTGTGATTCAAACCAAAACCACTTGTATTTTAAAATTCCAGTTAGAAGCTTGAATGTTTTCTTCCAAGGCCCATCTTAAAGGTGGATTTTCAAGTAGGCTTTAAAGTGTGAGACATGCCACTCACTGCCAAATGGATTAGGAAGAGCATGAGGAATTCTGAATCTAGAATACAGCTGTACACAAGCTCTACCAACATCTCTCCAGGAAGGGGATTATTACCCTGGGGAGAGGTTTTTAACTGTAGATTGCATTTTTTTAAATGTACATACAACTAACAATGAGCTTGTGTAGTTTTTCCAGAGTTGAGCTTTATGATTGTTTGGACTTTTCATGCTGTAGCTTGTTTAATTGCTGATTAAGACTTAACCTTTCCAGTGTTGTTCTTCAACACCTTCCAAGCTGAGCTCTTTTAAATCCAATTATTTCCTATGGTGCCACCTCAAAACTGCAGGGAGTTTCCCCTTCCTGCTCTCTGTAAGAGGTTTTGGATCACTTGTGACCTTCACCTTGTAGCTCTACAAGCACCAGGAGGGATTCTAAATCAACCTAGGATGCCTTTAAATAGTTTTATTTCCTTCTAAAATGCAGAGCAAGTCAGCTCTTAACGAGAAAAGATTTTCACTATGGGCTTTGAAGTTATTTGGAATTTGATGCTAGTGAGTTGAAGAGTGTTAGAATTCTTTTATTTGCTCAGATTTTGGCCAGTTGAGATCTTGTGTTTGTTATTCCCAGGAGGGAAGTGATTTTGATTGGTGGCATTCTGGAGCTGAGTGGATATTTGCATTTAATTCATCCCAGAACAGATTGGCTTTGCTGTAAAAATCAAACTGAATTCTTTTCATTCCACTTCTGCAAACTCAGCTGAGATCCTGCAAGTTAGTTTCTTTTTCCATGCATTCCAAGCCTTGCAGACAGTGCTTAAGTTGCCATCTAATTAACACTGTAGATAATCAGGAACACTGAAGGAGAGGCCTCCAAAACTACATGAGTTTAACCTCCTTAGCTTGACAGAGTATGATGTTAGATGAAGTAGCTCTTTCCTTTTAATCAGATGATGACTTGTATGGGATTAGGACATGTGCCATGACATGCCCACCAGCTTCTTTCTCTTCCAAATGAACTTTGCTTTACAGTCACTCTGCTTTTGTCCAACCTTAAATCCTGTTGCTGCTTCAGCTGCCCACATCCTTAGATGCTTTGCCAGGTCAGAGTGAAGACACCACTGGTTTGTGGTGTCCCATCAGCTTGCTTCCCCATCCCTCCAGTGTCTTTTCTTCTTTGTGCCTTGCTCAAGTGACAAGTTGGCCAGTAAATGTTGGTTTACAGTCAGCATCTGCTACGCTTTTTGTGCCTGAATTTAGGAAGCATTTTGATCATTTTGGAGAGGTGATGAATACATCTCTTGGTGGCTGAATCTTCAGCAGCTTCAGAGCCAGAAAGGCAACCTGGCAGACTGGTGTTTTCCAGAAGAGAGAAATGCAGCCAGTGTTTTGCTCTGTACACTTTCAATAACAGATGTCTCTGACAGCTGTTTGGTGTTCTGATTTCGATGCACTCATCTTTCAGTCAGTATTTGCTGCTGCCTAAGCTTTGAAAAGTGTGTCTTTCCAAAGGCCTGAGATGGATCTGAGTTAGGAGAAGTGGGGATCCAAAAGGTAGTGGCTTCCAGCCTAGCTTTCAGTTAAGGTCATCATTATCAGACTGTTTGTGTCACTGAGGCAGGGCTGGGTTCCTTCCAGCAGTGCTGTTCCTATGGGGTTCTGCTGGATCCCAAGTGGAAAGGGCTGGAAGTGCTGTGCTGGATTCCTCCTCCTCCACAGGAAGAGGTCCCCAGGCTCTGACATGAGCTGAGTGCCACTCCAGCACTTCTCTTGCTGAGGTTACCACTGTGCCCAGCAGCAGGGCTGGGCAGTGACAGTCTTCCCTGGATTTGGGGAGAACACCATGTGTATCCTGCATGTCTGGGGAATAGTTAGCACCTCTGCCTCTGCCCAGCAGCTCCTTGCTGGGCACTTTGCTGTGTACAGAGAGGTTCTTGAACACAGGCAGATTTTGGTGTGTGACTCGTGCAGGGGGCTCTGGGATTACAGGAAGCTGTGCTTTTCCCGAGTAATTCCTGTCCAACTTCTGAAGTTGTGTGTAATGAGAGTGTTGGCTCTTTTTATGTGAAACAGAAAACCTGTATTTTTAATAAAACATTCTCAGACAGGTGCAGTTTATTTGGGTTAATGTTGTGGGAAACAGGCTTTGTTAGCTCTGGCCTTTCTCCTTGAGAAACATCACCAACAAGCAGCAGGCAGGGAAGGGAACCTCGAGGGCACTGCCCAGCCCTCACAGAGATGGGAAGAGTCCATGTAGCAAAGGAAGGGGAAAAGGATCAACTTAACAGAACACACATTGAGAGGGGAGAAAGGCATAGAATCATCAAAGGATTGAGTCCAGCTCCTGTCTCTGCACAGGACAAGCCCAACAATCACTCCATGTCCCTAAGAGCATTGCCCAAATGCTGCTGGAGTTACAGTATCACAGTATCCCAGT
>VWZO01012841.1:0-16242 GCA_013396975.1 Bucco capensis
TAGGGAGACTATGAAAAGATGAAACAAAGCATGGATTAAAGCTCTGATCTCTTGTAGGTGGAGCTGCTGTCCTCCAAGAACACACAGGTCTCAAGTGTTCTGCATCCTTACAGTGACAGTAATACTTGCAATTGTGCTGATAACACATGCTGAGCAGGAGGTCTCGCGTGTTTCTGTGAGACACATATACATCTCTGTCTCTCTCAGTAAGTCTCTCTTTGTGTACAGCTCTTGTATATGGCAAGATGGAATTGAAACTTTTCCTCAGTCCTCCCACTCCCTCTTTTATTTTCTTTTTGTAAAGCCTTTCCCATCCTCCTTATCCTATTCTTCATGTCAGGTGCAAAGTATGTTGAAGCAGTCTGTTCCTTGTCACGTTTTTAGGAGGAAAATGACATTGATACTGGACTAAATGCAAGAAGAGACTTTCCCCTAGTGGCAACTGGCTAATTGATGTCGAATCAAGTAACTTTAAATAGCTGTGATGGCTACAAATCGGATCAGAGAGGGCAATACCAGTTCATTCTGCTTCATGCGGGGCTGTGCTTTGCTGTTTAAGCAACAACACTTTGGCATTCAGGGCTTCTTTATAACACAAACAGATCAAATCTTTTTGATCTTGATGCCTGACAATAGCTGATGATTAAAACTACTGCAGTGGAGCCTGGGAATAGATTATTATTAGAAATAGCTGCAGTTTTGCCATTCTGTGTTCTCTTCTGTGGGTCTGAAGGCTTGAGGCAAGAAAAACTAGGGAGAATATAATAGATGCTAGCAAGAGAGGTCATGTGAGACCAGGGGAAAAAAGTATTTCTAATGGATTGATTTTAAGGATACCAAGACTTCTCTGTCTCTTTACCTCTGTGATTTATATTTCAGTTCAAAAGGTAAAAAAATATATAGAACATTTTACAAGCAAAAAGCTAGTTTCCCAGTGATGACTCTCCGAACTAGAACTATCCAAATCCTAAGACCTTTTGGATAGCATCACCCAGATTGGCTCTGAGGCCCTCATTTTATACCAGTTCAGTGAGAAGGTACTTGCTGTTTTGCATTTTCAGGAGAAGCATGGAAAATTTTAAAGGTAGGTTTATTTTTTGCATTGTAGATTGTTATATTTTGAAAGAATAAAAATGGAAGAAAAAGTAAGCCTTGTGCTCAGCTGGGATTTGTATGAATAAACAACATACCTTGCAGCAAGGACTTGATGTATTCTAAGGCAAGCAGGCCGTAGATTGCATTTTTTCTGTCTGCAGGATGATATTTGGTAATAAGGACTGAGTGATTCTCAGTCTGATTGCTGACACACATGGACGGAGGATAATTTCTGAACAGATCGGCAGTTAGGCAAAAGAGTTTCATGTTCAAAGACATCCCTTAAAATTTAGTTAGCAGACAAGGTCCTAAAACTAAAATTAGCTTTTCAAATTGGTTTTTGTGGGAAACACACCAAAGTATGAAGAANTCTTATATAGGAGTATGGGAAGGGTGGAGAAGGACTGTAGATTTAGTCCAAAGAGCAGACAAGATGAAAGAGGTGGTGAAACCTAACAGTGAGAAAACAATGTAGAAGAAGACAAAGTTTCACATTGATTTTCCACTATTTATTTGTGGTACTGAGAGAAATACCAGGTTGGTTTCTTTATTATGGACCCATAGCAGGAAGAGGTGATATGGCAGATCAGTTTTGATGCTGGAAACCATTTGTCTTCAAAATTCAAAGGGAAAGCAATTAAGTAAAACTGGAAAATAAAATTATGTCTTTTCTGCTCTTTACGTTACAATATAAAGATGATCTGACACACAAACAAGAAATTTTATGCTGCAGGCTGGTTAAAGGTAGCTAAAAGTACATGGACAGGAAGAGCTTGTAATGATCATTACTAGAGTGATCCAAATAAAAAGATTTTTTTTTTTCCTGAGAACTCTATGGAATTATCAACATGCCAGGTGAGCTGGGCTTTGAGGGACCCATCACAAAGAACTTAAAGGAGAGCAGGCTAAATCCACCTCAACCTTCTAAAACAATATTGATCTGGAGGGACCTTCATTACAAGTAAATGTTTCTACTACCTTTTATTTCCAGACTTTTTCAATCATCTTGGCCCATTCAGTCCTTGCTCCTTCAGTCGAGGTTTTCCACAATGAGATTCACTTACTATCTGCCTATAGTGGTAATTTTTGTGATGTGGAAATACCTTCAGCAAAACGATCCTGAAGGCATATTCTTTTAATAAAAAATATTCAGCCCAAAGCAAGACAAGGGTTACCATGGTGCTGTGTCTTAGATGCAGCATACCAGCCTTGAAATTCCACCACCTGACTGGCAATGTGGACTGAAAGGGCAGTGATTTAAGGACTATTTTAAACATTTACTTGGTTTTGTCGCAATGAAGAATTTCCCTTCCCCAAAATTTAAAATTTAAAACATGCCCCCTCTGAGCATGAGGGCAGTGCTTTTTGCTCTCTGAGATGGAAAAAAGTATTTCCTCGATGAAAAATATATGATTTTGATTTTAAGCAGTAGGAACATTTTTGCATTGCATATTTTCCATGCTGTGGAAACTAAGCGTCCACCAAATATTTCGAATGTGAGTTCTCAAGCAGCTCTGCTGAAAGACATTTTCCTCCTCATTCTGTATTAAAGGATAGCCTTGGATGTCATGATTCAAAATAATAATCTGCCAGAATCCCCTCCCCCCAGATACCAGGGTATCATCTATGCATAAAGGAAGTTTTTCATTCCACTTGTAGAACCTGAAAAGTAGGAGAAAAAAGTTAATGTGAATTAACAGAGAAATAAAGGAATGATATCATTTCATTTTGAAACCTCTAAATGAGACCTAAAAAAGGACAGACAGAACAAACTTAACCTAAGCATGATTCATAGACATGTACATGAAAAATATACAGCTGCACAAACTCCTTCATCAAGTGAGAAACTGAACAGGCTTCCCTTGAGCTTTGCTGTATAACACTGATTTACACCATCTAAGAATTCCTCCTGGGAGATTAGTAGGTCTCATTCCTCTTTAAAATAATAATTAAAAAAAATTATTTTCCTTAATCCATTTAACATTCAAATATCCCATTAACCTAAATTAAACACTTCCTTGTTGGATTTTAATTTAGCACATTGACCCCCAAAATGGAAAAGCCACTTACAATGACAAACCCCACAGTGCAGCCATCACACTCTCCAACTTGCAGTCATCCTTATCATCCCAAATATGTTCTCATCTTGGCAAGAAAGAAACCTTTTTTTCTGTCTGTGTGTGTGTGTGTGCGCGCACACCAGTGGATTTTCACCTATGTGCTTTTCCAGTAATGTTCATTAATTTACGTGGCTTAGGCAAACTAATAAAAAGGAGGAAAAGGCTGTATGGCCATTATTTTATTTCTTGAGAGTTCTTGGGTTTTACAGAAATCGTCCAAATGGAGATAAATCATCCATAAAGTATGCACCCCAAGGATGTCCCAGGGAGGCGGATGCCACTGAAAAGACTGGGTTAGATTTCCTTGAAAGTTCAAAGAAATCTCTCTCAGGTAGCTCTGAGATCTCCTGAAAAAAAAAAAAAAGAAAATCAGGGTGCTTCTCAACATGGCAGAAAGATCTTTTGAAGAGACACAAGAGCAGATGCCATGCCATGTTCCTATCATGTGGAGCAGACAAGGAGGATTCAGGCATGAGCATAAACTGGAGAAACAGCCCTGGAGCTCTTGAGATACAAGGACTTCTTTTATGCAATCTATTGTTATTCCTTCACTGATGATGATGCCCTGCATTACACTAGAGAGGAAGCATTGCCTAATTTGTTTCAAAGAGATCCCAATGACATATCAATAAGGGTAGCTTAATTAACAGGAAGGTGTGTGCAGAGATAAGTTTTTAGGTACCCAAGTTATCTATCTGGTCTGTTTGCTCAACTCTCTTATAGCATATGTTGTACACACATTAATTTGCTGAGCTCAATGGGCTGCTGAGTCCTGTGTGCCTTTACTGTGCAGCTGGTACGAAAACCTTAATTATTGGGTTGTGTTTGTCATGCAGTGCAACACCACTTCATGAAGCTGCCATTGTGTGCTCATACAGGTGAAGTGTCCCACCAAGCAGTCCATACGCAATAGATCTACCCAGTTCAGTATGGCTCTGGGGTAGCCTCAGAGACAGATGATAAGAGTTGGTGCATGCCATTATAAACAAACAAACAAAAAGATCAAGCACCTATTTTGTGACCAAAACCTGAGATTAGCCCCATGCTAACTCAGGAAGGGCCAAAATTCTGAGTTTAGCTTTCAAGTTGCTTGCATATAGGTGTCTAAATGTATCTCAGTATTGCCAGGGCTGAAAACCTGGTGTTGGTCTTACACCTGAGCAATGTTTTCCTCTGCCTATAGGCTTTGTGTTTGTGGGGAGCTTGCTGCCACCTTCTCTCCTCTCTGGTCTTCCCCACAGTGAAGGACACACTCAATTCTTGTCTTTGCCTGTGAGAAGCATAAAGTTGCCTTTTTGCTAGCTCGCTGGCAAACATCCTGCACACCTTACTGACCAGTCTGGACCATTTACACCAACTGCTAGACTCTATAGAAAAAAAAAAATCATTAAGACAGAGAGAAACTGTTCTAGAAGAAGGTTTCAACATTTAAGGAACTTCTGTCCCAAGGATTGCGTAGTAGAAGGCACCCAGAGAAACTCTTTCTTCTTCCTTCCCAATGGTTACCCTACAGCAAAGACCTGGACTTGCTGTCTGTTACTTGACAAACTGTGGGTTTATTGGTCACATTTCTAGCTCCATTTTCACCAAGAAGTGGTAAGCCCCAGTAGCAGGCAGTAGAGAAGAATCTCAATTTGTCTTGGTAGTTATTGACCTTTTAGGGCAACTCAGTTCTCTCTGAGGAAGGATTACACTAAAACTCATGACACCTACCAGAAGGGCAGCTCATCAAAACAAAAATAATGTCCCTCACTACACTCATCCACACCTCTTTCCAACCCCTTCCCGTGAGCTGGTGCAAGAGTACTGTTGTATCTTCTCTCACCTAGGCCAGCCAAACGATTCAGGGCAGGGTTTAATCTACTGAGCATAAACATGTCTATTATTTCTTAGTTTCAGCTTTCCTTTTGAAATAAAAAGGAATTCAATCCACTGAAATCCGAGTGGATCCACCAGCCTCCTGGTCATCTGTCTTAAGAGGGAATGAAATTAATTTAATCTTCATATACTGTATAGCACACTGCATTGCCAGCTGTCTTCTAGCAGAGGCTGCTGTTGCTCAGAGGTCATAGTACAAATCCCTTGATTAAAAAACAACAACAAATACATTTTAAATGAGTAAAACCATAAGAAGCTGCCATAAAGCAGATTATGTGAAGTAGATACTGCTAAAACAGTTTAAATGCCTCTTTCAGGCATGAGTTTAGTTATCACAAAGCACATTAGAGAGTGCAATAAAATTTAATAGCCAGCAGTAAAGTGTTTATGTGTGGCCCTGAACACAGAATTGTCCAACTGTAGATAGAATGTGTTAACTTTGCCGCACAGGTCAGTCACACCTAGCAAAAGAAGTTTGGGCCCCTCTTGTAGTTGGTGTTAGATCTGCTTCAGAAGAGCTTAGCATAGAGATCCCAGAAAACCCACAAACTGGGAAATGTGGAATCCAAAGCTGCTGCAGGGCTGTCAGGGCAGAAGCTCTGGCTTGCACCTCCCAAGAAGCTGATTTGGTTGGAAAATCTGTGCACTCTGTGTGTGTGTGTGTTGGAACACAGCCCAAAAGTAAGTCTTTTTCCAGCCCAGCATGAAGGTTTGAGTTTTTCAATGCTGATTTATGTAGTCAGCAGGATCCTGGTTTTACAGTGTAATTGCAAAGTCCCTTGACTCTTTCCTTTGTTTGTTGTGATGCATCCTAGGACATGCCAGTGCTGGTGCCATGTCAGATGCAGTGCTGATGGTCACATATGGACTAGCCCTAGGTGTGTAAACTTGTCAGTGCATATGGACACCAGTAAATATGTGGCCCTACAAAAAAGACAAAGCTCTCATCCTTACTAAAAAATTTAAGAAAAATAATATGAAATGTATAGTACTTTGTGGGTCACATTTGGGATGCATATTTACAATGACAACAGAATGAAAGACAGATAGGAGGAGTCTATGCCACTAGTCAAGGTGCCAGGTTGCTGTTCAGAAATTTGATCTCCTATTTCTGATCTATCAATGATTGTGATGTGCCACACTGCAAAAGTGACTTTAGAAGGCATCCCTACCCATCTGTATTTTTATTTAGACTATTGGATTTCTGCCTTTCCATGCATTTGTGTAGCACCTAAACATGATCATCTAGAGTGAAGTACTGAAGCATCCATCATAAGAAGCAACCTTGGTCTGTCAGTGTGAGAAAATATCTGATGTATGATTGTCTGAAAGATGTTAAATAAAGATACAGGAGGCAGACTGTAATGCGAACTCTTTCCTGCGGTCATATTCCTTTAATGAATTAGCCCTGTTTCCAAAGTCAGCAGATATGATTCTGGCTTTTTGATACTTCCATTTGCTTCTTCTTAAGGATGCAAATCTCCCAGAGCAGCAAGCCAGCTGGCTGCATGATGCTGCCTGCATAGCTGCTTGGCCTTTTCAAAGCCCAGACCTGGGAGTCCCAGATCTGCAACAGGCAAAGTACAGTCTCCTGTAGGAAAGCTTCTTCTGCTCTTGCACAGAAAGCTGTGCTCTCCCCTGCCTGCAGCTCTCCACACCAGGGTGGGTCGTAGGCACAATTTTGTTAGAAAGTGGGCAGAAAAGGGAAATTAAGAGAGGGTCAGTTCATAGAGTTCCCTGCTTATCCCAGGTGAACCCTCAAAAAAGGCAATGAGGAGAGGGAGAAGAAGAGGGAGAGGAGCTGGAGTATTGCCATAAGTAGCAGAAGGTGATACATATTCAGGATGACAGGAGCAAGCAGAGATGTATGCATGAGCGCAGCTTTTTCTTTTCCTTAGAGCATGCATTACAATATTCCTTAAATAAGTTAAGAAAACGGTTTCAGTCAGTTCTATTTGTTTTCAGCTGGGAGGTGTTGATAGGCAAGGAGGTGAGTGGCAAGGAGGCTTGCATTTTAATTTACAAACTGGCTAACTTTTTATGCTTTAACCTCACTCGTCTTTGCTTGTCTCCCAGGATTATGCTAACTTCTCCTGCAGAATAAAGCAAGAAAGGAGGTATGTTACATATACAACAATTTTTTCCCTGCTGTTTATTACTAGCCAGTCTGCACAGCCCAGACACCTAGAGGGGAGCTCTCTGACAGGACCTGGTGAAGGTCTTCAGTGAGAGCTGCTCTAAGTGCTTTCACATTGGGCTGGGCTGGAGCATTTACTCTTTACTGGAATGTTCTGTTATTTTATAAATGGGAACAGTGATGCCTGAAGCATGGAACCACCATATATTAGGAGTAATTCTGATATTGTACCTTAACCTTCACAGGTTCTGGAGAACATTCAATGTAACCCCTCAAACCAGTCTCTGGCCTTGCTTCAGAGTTCCCTGTTCATGAAACTGAAGTGCTGCCTTCATTGCTTATCAATACACTGACTTTGATTATGCATCTGCTATTTACCTTCAGTTATGGCTCAACCTAGTTATAATTAGATTTTATTTGACATGTGCAGATTTTTACTTATGCACCCACCAATGCAAGATGCTGATTATTACACGCCTGTTAGGTTTGGCTATTTACAAGACTTATCAACCAAGCCAACAACTAATGGATTCTCTTTTACAGCTTGCCATCCTCATTGGGATAAGCAATTGACTAAGCAAGGAGCTGTTTTTAATTAGTGGTCATAGTGCACTGCTCAGCTGTTACTCCTCATATGGTACCAGACATCTCACCTTTTTCCCATCAGTTATGCACTGCTTCCCTCTCCATCATGCCGTATTGTAGCAAATGCAGCAAGAATTATTTCATTCTTTTTTTCCCCTCATGTTTTTTTACAGCAGAAATGTATGTACCTCTTTACTCAAGTGGGTGAACAGTCTTTGCAAATCACCAAATCCTAGGCTCAGGAAGCAATGGGAATATAAAATCTTTAAGCCCACCGACTTTAAAAATTGCCTATGTTAGGTGAATATACATCTTTTTTGCTGAATTTTAGTAGTTGAGTATTAAGAGTGCTACTCCATGAGTTTCAAGACTTTGTTTTTTCTAATGATTCTTAAAAATGACTATGGCTGGCCTGGAATGAGGCCTATGTTTACTGGCTGTATAGGAAATATAGGCTTCTAATGCATTAGTTAGATCAGGCATACATGCTTCCCCGTGTATTCAAACCAGACAGATCATCAGCTAGTATAAACAAGCTAAAAGTCACAAATGCCAGCAGATATTTTTAGATCTGGTCCAAAGGTCTCCCCCCACAGCAAGATTCATCTGTTCATGCTAGAGAACAGAAGACACCTTTTTTTTTTAACCAAATATGTATGCATGGGGAAAAGTGTATTAGAACTTGGGAAATCACTACAAAGGAAAGAAGATAAGTTTTTGTGTACTACAAAATTGCCTCAGCATTTGGAAAACAGGAGGAAAAGAAAAAGTAGGGAAATGGAATAAAAATGGGAAAGGAAAGAAATAAAAACTCACTGATGTTGCATTATGTACCTTGTGAGGATTTTCAAGAGCAGTGGAATTACATGTTACTTATTGGTAATCACATGTCTAACAAGGTGTTCAGTACCTGCTGATTTAAGTAGCTAAAGGAAGCAGGGGTATTTCTCTTATCAGTATTTAAATGTCTCATAAAATCCTTGCTAACTGGATTATCACCATGCTAAAGCTGTCATTGTGCAGGTCTAGCTGCCAGACTAGTATGAATAACTGGTGTGTGTGTATGTGCCTATGTTTGTATACAGTTTTGTCCCTCTTTCTCTTTGTTTTAAAGAGAGATCCGGGACACTTCCACTGGGTCTGTGCACAAGAGTATTCCCCAGCTAACTGGCAGATGATAGAAAAGTTGGGACATTTTTTCTAACAATGAGAACTGAAGACAGGTACAAGCTTTTACTGCTTATCTCAGTGATTCAAAACCTATTAGGAACCTTGCACACATCCTGAAAAACAGTAAAATGGACAATGAGATAATTTTAAAAATCAGTATAGAGGTTTCTCTCTGCCTGAGCCAGGAACTGAAGCATTAGAATCCAAATTTCATAGAAATGAGGAACTCCAAAGCCTTATGTTTTAAAATAAATTTGTGATTTCTAACAAGACTCCAGAAAATGGGGATTTAAAGAAATAGAATTACTATGCAGTTCCTAGCAGAACAGAAAAATAACTACCACTTCCTTCAGGACTAACAACAGTGGGATGAACATATTAACCCACACATTATTAAGGAAACAGGAACAGTTTTTCTTGCAACTATTATAAAGGGTGTAATGAGATGAGTTCTTGTGAGCCACTTTCAATTAGTTAACACCAGCCAGCACCAGGGATTGATTGTTTATCTGAGGTGAGCCATGGAAGGAGTGGGAAAAGGTGTTTATTAGGTTGGTATTTAAATTATTTTCTGAGTTGTGGGCATGGCCCTGGATGATCTCCTCCTCTCAGAAACAAGAAGAGCTTGGGAAAAGGGAAAGGGCACTTCTTAAGACTGAAGAATAGATACAGATCTCATTATGACTTCACATCACACTTAACTACTCTCTGTTGAGTAAGCCCATCTCCCTCTGAAGTCAGTAGCAATATTTGGGGCTCCCTTTCAAGCTGTAGGAACTACTATACTAAAGGTGTGAAGATCTGCTTTAAATTAAGAATTTGCTCCTACAGAAAATGGTGGTCTTCCTTTTTCTCCTCCTCCTTCTGATTCTTTCCCTTTCTTTGTCCCAATTCATGTGACCCCTGCTAAACTGATTCAACTCTCAAAGCAGGCAGAAAACACCCTACTTTTCTCTGGTTGCAGCTTTTCTGATTACCTGTTGGGCAGAATCAATTCATCAAAGGTCAGGAGAGCATCAAAGCCCACGCAGATAAGCAGGAGACCATAGAGCAGCACTGCTTCTTTTTGGTGTAACCAAGATCAGTTGGTCTCACCTTCTTGCACCTTAAAGAAGAGTG
Source organism: Bucco capensis (assembly GCA_013396975.1). Taxonomy (NCBI): domain Eukaryota; kingdom Metazoa; phylum Chordata; class Aves; order Piciformes; family Bucconidae; genus Bucco; species Bucco capensis. Next base: position 10,105 of record VWZO01012841.1, read on the forward strand.
TAAGAGTGTTAAGGGAATAGCGTGTGAGTGAGTGTAGCTGGAGTTGCTTCTGAAAGTGGCAGACTTGAGTGAGAAGAGCTGTCATACCTTCGGCTTTTGCCTAGAGGCTGCATGCTCTGTGCTAGCTTTTGAGAAGTTTGTGATCATTTTTTGTCTGTTACCACAGCATAAATATTGTATGGCTGCATAGTAGATTATGAAATTATAGTCATCATAGGATTACGCTAGAAAGGAAACTTGGCTAGATGTGAAGAATATAGTTTAAAATCAAGAAGAAATGTTCTGTCAGTGAACATTGTTAGAAGAATAACTGGAGACTGAAAGCTTATTTTTATTCAGATTGACCAGCACTAGGTGAAAACTACCATCCACACCGATTGTAACAACTTTGAACTATAACAAAGAGAAATTTGATCCCTGCAGTCTGATTTCCCTGATATCTTTAATGGATTAGCTGATGTAATGACAAAGAGGGAAAGTGGCAGGCTTTCAGATGTAGATAGATGTCCACTAGGAGTATGAATAACATAATCTAATCCTCCTACAGAGGAGTCTATCCATAGCGGAGTAATGACTTCTGAAACTAAATCAGTTCTTGAACGACAGGTTCTTGCTTGAGTTCATGACTCGAGTGCAGCTATCCTTATTTACACAGTAGTTCCCAATTCTATTCACAATTAATCTAGCCTCTCTGTTGACACCAGCACACTCAGTCATGCAGTTTTTTTAAGTAAGAGCAGAGTCAGGCCTCTAGAGAGAAAAATCCCTCTATTTCCTGGAGCTACATATTCCCAAACTGGTTGTTATTTCCAGCATCTTCTATTTCTCCTGGCATGAAGGCACATTTCTTGCTTTAAATTGACTTAATCCAATCATCTTTCTGTTTTTCTACCTCTTGTACTATATTTGTTTCCCCTAAGACACACTCACTGCACCCATTAATGTAATGATTTAATGGCTTTTAAATCTCTTCATCCCTCATCAGTGAGCTTTCAGTTTTTCTGCTGCAATATTGAACAAAGCTGTACTGGAGGAGAGGGTGGAAGAAAGTGAGAAAGGACACCTCACACTAAACTGTTCATCAGGAAAATAAATTACTTTTTCATAAGGATCTATGAACTAAGCTCTTTTACATTTCCAATTGTTCAACCTTTTTCACAATTGAAAAATAACTTAAAAAATCATTTTCACTCCATTTGATGATCAAAATTTTATTTCTATGGGGGAAAATAAAAAAGAAAAGTGATCTGCCTTCAAAGAACTAATCAAAACTGTGTGACTGGGGGACATATAGCATGGCAGAGACTTCATCTCATCTTGAGGATGGACAGAAGTTAATGACAGTACTCTCACTTTGTACCTTTCTCTTGGTATCTCTCACATACATTTATATTTTGCTTCCTTTCCCAGTGAGATCTTTATGTTTTGAGAAATTAGAAAGACGTTTTGTAGAATGAACATTTTCTTGCCCCTGTGCATGTTTTTGGTTATTTGCACATTTTCCTACAAAATACAAGCTCCCCCTCATTCTTTCCACAACAGTACCTATGCTGTGGTCTGTGTGACACAATGCAGAGGGAAATGCAGGGCACCCTCAGAGAAGCATGGGCTTCACAGGACTGCAGTTCAAAGCTCTGTTTACAACTTACTGCAAAATGCTGGTAAAAGAGATGTCCTCTACCAGCTCTTCTAGAAATCTCCAGTAATCACTTATCAAGATCCTGCTGCTGCAGGATATTCAAGGAACAGTCTAGCAATGCCTTCCATCTTGTTCAGGTATTGGCAACGTCTTGCAAGGGAGAGTGTCTCCTGCTGAAATATCCCATTTTAGAAAGACCACAAGTGGTTTTTAGAGGTATTGAAAGAGATACTGCGGTGCTAAGAATTATATTCAGAGAGACAGCTGGATGTGCTAAGTGAAGTTGAGATCAGGAAATATAACAGGAATTCAGCAATGGGCAATGAAACTGTGTATTATCTGAGATTTATACCTTTTGGTAGCTCCTCTATTGCTGGTGTTACTAAGAAAAAAAAGACCCCTAAAAAAGTGCTGGATAAGATATACTGGTGATGTGATCACACCTGGCAATTCTAAGGATGCTGCAGAGGATGCTGCATCCAGAAAATTATAGAGGTTCTTTTAGCATCTCTAAGCATGGGACAAGCCGTTAGAGCCTCAAGAACTTGCATGTCCTATCAAACCTGCAGGCCTTGCAATTGATTATGAAAGCAGATTGAAACTGGAGTGAAAATTCCACCTACCTGGGGAAAAGAAAGCTGCAGGGGCAGGAGAGAGTTAAAGCGGAGTTCTCCTCTCAGCAGAGGGTAACCTGTTCAGATCTCCCAGCAATATATCCTTGAGCAAATCTTAGCTGCTGGCAAGCTCTAATAATTGAAACAAGTAGTTAAATGAAAGAAGAAGTGAAACCTTTTTGAAAGCTTTTTATCTGCTAGAAGAGATGCTCCATAGACAAAAGCTGGAGCTGTGATAAACCAGTCCCAGTCTGCATTAGTAACCATTGCTTTGTGTCTACCTCCCAGAGCCCAGACTGGCTTTCTGTAGCAAGATGATCATTGATGATGATCATGGTCATCAACAAGTCAATCACTGATCTTCCACATCTTGCTTAAGCAACCGATGCTAGGAGTACAGAAATAAGTACTTCTGCTCTCAAAAATGAGAATGCCAGAATGCAAGATGTATTGAATGTATGCATGCTTAAAATGGCCTACTGTTAGGGATCTCTGTTTAGGACACAAAAGCTACTTGACCATTTTTTCACTCTGCAAGTGACAGCTGGGAGAATGGATATGAACTTGCACAAATAGCATCATATAGAGGTTACTGGTATATAAGTCAAAGATTAAGTAAGCAAAACTTTACTAGGTTCTTGTCAGGGAAGGAAGAAGTTAATGGTTTTGGAGACAAGGGTGGTCCCGTGGCTAATGGATTTTTTAGACCCTAAGAGATGTGAATCAGATATAGAGACATGTGCAGATTTCTGTGTCCAGAAGTTAAGATCAGTTTTCTTGGTGTAGGGAAACTGATTTTTTTAGTGTGCATCTCACCTAATCTACTGATGACATCTGTTTTAGGATGCCTGAATTTGGTTGGATAATCAATATACCAGAATAAAAGATCTCTTCATGACTTCAGAGGCTTACTGGGAATGTATATGCTATGGCAAAGTCAACTGACTGCCATGATGATGGGAAATCCAGACCTCACAAAACATCTGTTCACAATAGCAGAAATAAATCCTTTTTGCCAAGAGTTTATGTTCATAGAAACACCCCAAAGCACCTCAGGAATGCCAAGGCACACATAGTAGAAGCCAACAACAACTGTTCATTAGCAATTATTTGTGTTGTTATTGTATTTATCAGTATAACTGATCTCCTATCAGAATCTATCACAACTATAGTCTACAGGACTTCCTGTTGTTACATTATAGGGCTTTTAGGAGGGGAAGTGAAAAGGAACTTCTCTCCTTCAGGTTGTCTCGTAAATTTGTACATAACCTTTCTAGAAATTCCTTTTTTATTTTATTTTTTTAATTTTTTTTACTCAGAAAGCTAGATATTGCTTTGTGTTTTCCAATGTGAAAGCCCAGAAATGGAGTGAGAAATAAGGGAGCTATGACCAGTCACTAATTCTGGATGATCAGCCTGATACCATAGGCTGTAGCTGTCTGAAAATTGTTATCTACAAAGCAGACTCCTGAATCTGACCTAATCAGCCTGAGCCCTCTCAGGGTGAGAGGAAAGGAACCTTGTACAATTTATCTCAGCAAACACCAGACACTTAGAAGAAGTTAGATGGATTGTATTCCATATGTGTGTTTATTTCTCTCCACTAACTGCGAAGGAGGTGTAAGAACTAGCACAGGTAGAGATGTTCACACTGTACACATCTAAAGTTAGGTGAGGTGAATCATAGCCCTGAGTCTGATCCTGTGAGGCATGACTGTACATATTCTATTAACACCAGCTATATAGGCTAGGTGCTTCCAAGAAATCTGGAGAGCACCAAGTGGTTTCAAGCCAAAAATGGAGACACCCTGGATAGTTAACTATCCTTGGAAATTGTTGGCCTTAAAAAAACCCATGTTAAATATTTGTCATCACACAACCGTTGTTATTAGTAGGGGAAGGTATTCACATTGTTTTGCTTGAGTTGGTTAACTGTATTCTCTAATCCACCCTCTTGAGGAACTTCTAGAGAGGTCCCAGCATATATGTTTTACGTTTGATGTAGTGTGAATGCACTTCAGGGGGAACTTTGATCCCTCTCACCATTCACAGCAACTTATTATAGCACTACAAGACAGCTGGGTCAGTCTCAATTACTTCATAACAAATTCAGTTGCTTAATTGGTGACCATATTGGAGAAACTTTGTGAACTTGCAGCAAAAATAGCCCAATTAAATACACTTTGCTTCTGAAAATGGACCCAGTTTATGAAGTAGCCATCTCCTTTCTCAGCAAAACTTAACAATAACTAAATGAAGCTAACATTTTCCAACTCAACAATTCTCTAATACACAGCATTTAGGTAGAGAATAAAAAAGGGTTTATTAGTTGACCCAGAAATTATGATCACTGCCCAAGAAATAGCCCATTCCTAGCAAGAGGAGGAAATGCAAATTGTTCAACTACTGAAAGAAAAGGTGTTTGAAAAACTAGATATAGTCAAAAGTCTGGTTATGAGGGAGGAAACTTTTCACCAGAAATGCTCAGTGACCAAAATCATAATGCACTGATAACTGTAGATGCTATTCTATATCTGAAAAGATGCTTCTCACTCCAATCTTTAAGCAAAAGCAGGATAAAATTCAGGAACAGCCCACAGTCTCTGCACTGATTTCAATGAATCCAGTCGGTAGCTTGCATTTAGCATGGCTGAACATTTCAGATTGCACTGGGGCTGAATTTAAACTTTCTTGGATTTAAACTTTTCTCCATAGAAGATGGAGAGCTGTTGCATTTGCGTGTTTTCTTGACCACCTCAAATGAGAGACTAATCACAAAGTGGGGTTTGAACTTGTAAATTTGATGCATGGAGAAGGAACTGGGAGGCAAGGCATTCTAACATGGTGGTTAAAAAAATGAACAGAATAAAGAAGACGGTCTGCAGTCTCAATCATGACACAAAAAAGAGAAAGAATGGACTCTGGTGCAGTATCTATTATATTAAATTAACATAACTTTTACGTGGAATTGAAGCCAGACAGCATCGAATAACATTTCTAGTGATGTTACTAAACTCTTCTCAAGCTTGCTAGGCCCTGGCAGATGAACCTTAGGACTAAAGGGTGGGTCCAGCTCTGCGCGTGCTGTGTCTCACCTAAAAAGAAATCCATTGCGCAGGCTCGAGGGTGCTATCCGCTATCCTCTTTTTATCAGCGCGCTTGAAAAAGGCGCTGAGGAGGAGCGTGGATAGAGCCCTCCCTGGATCTTCGTTCGCTAAGACTAGCCATACAAATACTAAACCCTTCTACCCTGCAGAAAAAGGAGGACTGTATCCAAAACTGCTTATTGCAACAGTCTCTGATCATCTGCCCAGAAACTAGAAATAATTTTGAAGAGTCCTAGATCACCTATACCAAGCCCAGGCCTTGGAATATTCCTTAGCCTTGTTTAATTCACTGGTACAGCCAAATATTGGGGTAGCAGGAGAGATTTCCTACAGCTCATACCAGAACTGTGACAGTTCCTTCTGGCTCATTTAATTTCTGCTAACGAAAGCTTAATGATAGAGAAAGCACAGATGCAGTGTTTGCTCGACTGAGGGGAAAGATGATTGCAGCATTATCACAGAATCACCAAGGCTGGAAAAGACCCCCAGGATCACCAAGTGCAGCCTATGATCCAACAATATGGCATCAGCTAACCCTGCCACTAAGTGCCATGTCCAGTCTCTTCTTAAACACCTCCACGGACGGCGACTCCACCACCTCCCTGGGCAGTCCATTCCAGTGCCCAATCACCCTCTGCATGAGGAAGTGCTTCCTAATATCCAGCCTAAACCTCCCTTGTTGCAGTTTTAGGCCATGCCCTCTCGCCCTGTCACTAGCTGCCAGGGAGAAGAGCCTGACCCCTACCTGACTACAACTTCCTTTCAGGTAGTTGTAGAG
>VWZO01012841.1:16388-55403 GCA_013396975.1 Bucco capensis
CTGCCAGCTTTTTCAGTAGGATGCTATAGGAGACTGTGTCAAAGGCTTTACTGAAATCTAGGTAGATCACAGCCTCAGCCTTCCCCTGATCTATCAGGTGGGTCACCCAGTCATGGAATGAGATTGTTGGTTAGGCAGGACCTTCCCTTCATAAACCCATGTTGGCTAAGCCTGATCCCCTGGTTGTCTCATATAGAGACAATATAGAGACATATAGAGAACCCAAACAAAAATTTTGGGGAAGTGCAATCTTTTCAGGACTGAAGTGATGCCAAAGATTTGGATATATTCTGTAGATTTCTAGGATTATTAGAAACATATGAAGCTTCCTGAATTGTTCACATATTAGAAGCCACTAGGCCTGTTCCTGAGGGACTATCTCAGACTTTCCCATGCCTCGCCAAGGACGTGATGTTTTGAAGAAGCCACCTGCAGATAGCCTGAAGACAAAACAGCAGAAGAGAGCCAAGCCCCATGTGGGCCCTCTCCAAGGGGCCGAGCTGAAGACCACCAGGGGTGGGCCACTGGAAAACCTAGTGCCAGGGTTGGCTATAGATATCAATATGTTAATTACCAAAAAAATCTATAAAATATTTAATCCCTTGGGGTGGGCGCACGTGAAGGTGTGGAATTCCAATTAAAGGTAACTCTATCTTTCTCCATTAACTCTGTGCCAAGTGCCTATTTTCCAGAATTTTTGACATCAGAAGCTTCAAGTAAGAGCTGAAAGGTTTCAAAGAAAAAACACAGCATGTCTTTACATCATCCTGCTTATCTTCTCCCCAGACTACTCACTCTATTCCTTCTCCAGGAAAAATTTAATGGGCCAGTACCACCCCAGAATCCTAAAAGAATTGCACGTAAACTGCAACAGTATTGGATTACTTAAAACAACAAGACTGACAGCATTAGGTGCTGAAAAAACAGAATAAACTTTCCCACATTGTGTTCCTTTCAAATAATTTGTTTTGATTAGTCTAATCCTATCCTATTCACTCATAAGTTTCTTTGAGGAGCATATGGAAGTTAATTTTAGCCACTGGACATAAAGATTTATATTCCTACTCACTATCATCACATACTGAGGTCCTTCCTAAACCCACTCAGGCCCTTTTAGATGGATAAACCACGCCCTGAGGGCAGAGCATGGCAATCCCAGATTTCTGGGATATATCATGGAGCCACCATGCTTGCTGTCAACAACTTGTGGTGAGGATGCTTATTTCAACTTTCCACTTTGATTGGTGGGTTGGATGACAGAAAATATTTTCTGATTCTTCATTGTAATTGTCTGAAACCAGATAGAAATGGTGAGGAATTGGAGATTAGCACCTCATGACAAAGAATAATGATCAGCAAATGGAGAGGTAAGCACACATATGGACAGCTTCAGAGTCACTGTTTACATTTAGCTTGGTGCTTTTTTCTTCTGATTTTAAAAGGTAGCTGTCAGTTTTACTTTTCTAAATAAACTACCTATGTTTACATTTCTAAGCAGGGAAGTTGTTTTTGCATTGTTGGGGTTGTACTACAAAAAACATCCTAAGTAAATGAATGTGTTTGGTGTAGCTATTGTTTGGAAACTGTGTATTATATAAGGCAAAGCTTCAAAAGCTGAGGAGAAAAGTAAAAGAAGGATTAAATAGATTCACTGAGTTTCATTGGAAGCAGAATTAGTCATCAGCTAATGAGAGCTGACTCTGAGGTCTCTAACACTGCACTGTGACCTATTCAGTGAATGCATTCATGCTATCTGCTGGATAAGAAAGAGTTCCTAGGAAGATTTTGAGGGAAAGAGAAAAAGCTTGAAAAGGATAGTGTAAGTTGTGGTTATAATAAATGCACCTATACACAGGCATTTCCTACCTGGTTGTGATACCTTAATACTCTTCATGTAGGAAAGATACATTTTCCCAAGTAACTTGATATCCTAGGTTGGATTAGGGTTTTGCTATATCAACTCCTACCACTCAATCCTGACCAAAAGATAGTAATTGTTCTTCTTTCTCCTCCTGTACCTGCTTTTCTTCTCTTCTGTCCCCGTTTCATCTGCTGGTTTAATGGCATATTTTACTTCATACTGATTCTCAACTCTGATTTTATTTCTCCCTGGCCTAGTAACAGCATTGCAAGGCTCACATTTCAGTTTCATCCTGTGGAGATGCAATGCTGATTTGCTTTCCTTCCAGATGTGAAGCAACCCATTTAAGTTTAATACTTGCTCTTCAGTCACACAGCAGCCTGTATTTAACTGCATTTTTACGCATTATAAATGCACATACATTTAAAAGAATAAAATTCCCTCTACTTGACATCGCTCTAAATGGAACTGAGGTGAGCTCTTGTTTCCCTGAGGCAGCCTGACATTTGAAGACCATTTTTAACCATTTCAGTTTTCCACTGTACTTTTTCACTTCCTAGCTCCTTGTAGTTGGTGAGTCTCCAAGCACTTCCCCAGATACTCAGTAACCCTCCAGACACTGTGCTAAGGAATATAAATGTAACTTTTATCAGAGAAGAGTGGCTGAAAAACAGAAAAGGTGAATTTCCAAAAGGTCTTGTAGGAATTTGGTGTCAGCTCCCATGAATGCCTAATACCTGAGTCTGATCTACACTGTGTGGTGCATGCTCCTTACAAGCAATTGGCTCCAAGAAAAGGCTTCAAAACCCGCATTCCTCCTCAGACTTGGATGATAACTGATCAATCCGCTACACATACATAAATAACTGCACTTCTTGTCTCCTGGGACACTGTTATTGCAGGCTGTGGTTTGTTTCTATGCACTCTGATATCAATAGTAAACATAGGTGACTCTGCTCTATAGGTTATTGGATCACCCAAACTGACCAGAGGGTGGTAGCAAGCCTGGGGGTATCTAACAAACTCACTGGAGAGCTCAGAATTTATTTGCAAGGCTGTGGAAGGAGTACACATAATCCTGCAGTCCTTTTCCACCTTGACTTAGTTCTCTGTATTTTTCAGTCAAGCAACACTAATGTCTAGAATGAGCCTCCACCAACCCATGTTACATCCACCAAACTGTAATAATTCATAGCCTAACCTGAATGTCAGTGTCAAGTGTCTGGGCTCCAAAGTGCTGGAAGAACAGGAGATACTGCTCTTTGGACAAGACAGATCCCTTGACATGAGTTCTCAAGTCTTCTGCAGACTCTGCAGCCCTACTGTGTATGGCACAAATCTCGTCTCCAGACAGAGGAATAATTTCTCAAGAATACTACTACAAAACTCTTGCTGTAAAAATGGGCAAAATTTTTGTACAGCAAGCCACATTTCATTAGTCTTCTTAATCTGTGTATTTATGAACAACTTGTTTCTGAATGGACTTTGCAAGCCCCATTTGCAAGTCACAATATACAGTAAAAATTCCAATTAGTGTCCACTTAATGAGACAATGATGCTTTGCTTTAAAAAAAAACAACTCCCCCCCCCAAAAAAACCAAAACACAAAACCACACAAACCTCCCCCCTACAAAACCTGTCTGCTTTCAATTGTCTGCATGGCTGAAATCACTCTCCAGCATCACCTGGAGGAGAATTCATGAGTGACAGCAACTTGTTACATCATGTCAAAATGCAGTATTTTATGGCCTGATTCTGTTAGATCTCCAAACCTAAGCAAAATTTTTGTCTAATCAGAAATCAGAGTAGACTCAGTACAGAGCATCAGATGGTAAAGTGACATTGACTATTCTCTTTCAGTCTGTATAAGAAATGCCTCACCATGACATTGTTGGCTTTGATTTCTGTGAGCATGAGAGAAACTGCTGACAATAGATACTGCCATAATCGAGCAAGTAAAGGCTGATTAGAAATCAGTGACATGGATTTCAACAAATAAAGCATGACCTGTCTTGCAACAGTGAAAAGAATCACTGAACAAGGTAACTAAGGATATGGTAGATTTGCCAGTATATAAATCCTTGAAATTCAGGCACAGTCTGAAAATCACTTGGGGTCTTCTGTGGCCCCTGGTGCGATAACTGTGCCAACAGCAGAGGGAGCATTAAACTCATTGCCCACAGTAAAGTGTGGGGAGTGATACCCATGCTCCTNTCAGTTTGTGCAATTTGCCGCATGGCCATAGCAACACTTCTCCCCAGCATATGGGAGTGGGAGAGAATGCATAGCCAAGGGTAAGACTATCCATTTTGGCAGTGTGCTTGTGTCAGACGAAGGCTTCCTGCACCGTGAGGAAGCATAAAATACTTTGTAGTATAAATAAGATTATTACTTTTGAGGATCTTATTCATTGTGTTTGGAATTCATTCCATAGAGCTCTGGCTGCCTACAGTGCAGGAGGTTACCTTAGGCATCCATGCTAATTACTGAGGTGAAAACAAGGCACAACTCATAACGCTTTGATGAATCACATCTTAGAAGTGTCTGTTTCTCTCCACTGACTGTCAAGGATGCCTTATTGTTTTGGAAGATATCTGTTTTATGAATTTCACATTTTGTGTTGTCATGAACTGGTAGCAGAGAGAGGGAGGTAAAACTAAAGAAATTCCATGCTGATTAATACTTAGTAGTACCCCTGAGGTGATAACTACCCAGTTCCTGCAAGGTACTTAAGAAGATAATTTCCTGCAAAATTTCTGCCAAATTTTTTGTGCTATACAGTCAAGGAAGTGAGACAAAACTCTATTTTCTGCCATGACTTCAAGCTAGAGACAGCAATTAAACGCTTTGGGGTAAATACACAGAGGGACTCTTCTATAGACATGACTGGATCTTGCCCACCTTGCTCCTGGGCAGCTGTTTCGATCCGGAATAGAGCCATCATGGTCTTAATTCACTAGCTTGAAAGCAACGCTGGAATAGCAAGGAAATCTGGATTGGATCCCAGTAGCACAGTTCATCATAATTTCTTAGGATGTTAGGGGTTTCTCTGGGATAGATATTTTGGGCATATTAAGGATGTTAAGGACAACAATGTGTAGAGAGAGAGCATAGAAAATTTGAGTTGCTAGAAAACAGACCTCAGGCATCTTCGATGACCTCAAAAGAGAAAAACTAATGTCTTTCCTGAACACATGGAAGAGAGGTAGGAAAAAATGAAAAAGTAAAAGGCAGTTGTTTCATTTTTAATTGTTCTAAATGCAATTTCACTATGATATGAATGCTAGCAGCTTAAGATGACATGGTTACTTTAATAGGATTATTGTTGGATGCTGGCTATGTTTGTACTACAGCAATAAATTTCCTGCAATATGGATACATTTCATGTTTGATTAAGTTTAAGACTTCTAAATGGATTTCATTTTAGATATCAGGTTAACAGCAGTCTCTATTTTTCTCCTCTTTGAAAGATTATATCTGTGGACATCTCATCCACGTAACTGAGATCCTGACTATAAGTTCTAGAGGCAGTTTGTTAAAAGTTTGTCACAGCGTTGATTTACTAATATCAATCTTGTATGTGTAAGTACTTTTCTTGAGGACCTTCTCTTACTTCTCTGGTTGGAACCAGAGACCAAGGCCATATTTCTACTTGTAATTCCTATTTTCTCTGAATTCCCTCAAATCCAGTGTTTGGATGCTGTCTTTGAGCTACACTGGAGAAAAGCTGCCTTTTATACATGACAGCGAGCCTGATTGGTATCTGTGGATATCCTTCCGCATGAAGTTTACAATGCTTTGCAATGATGTAGTGGGGGCAAGCACCAGGCAGAAATATCAGATCAACTTTTTCCTCAATGCCATCTGTCACAAGGGACTGTAGGAATCATGAGGAGCTGAGCCTGTTGGTATCCAATGCAAACACACATTGTGTACCTCTAGATTGCTCTCAGACATTTTCACAGGCACCTGAGCTTTGATATTATTTCTAGTGCTACATTTCCTTTCCCTGAACTGGCAGGCTGCCAATTAATTCTTTGTAGCCTGTATTTAAGCAACAACGATTTGCAGTTAAGATGTTTCATCTAATCATAATATAATTAATGGTCTGTAATGCTTTTATATCTCAGAGAAGGAAGAATTTCCTACCTAGGAATTTTGGATGCACTGTAATGATGAACTGTAGGATATAGGGGTTTTTTTAAGCTATTGCCTTATTGTTTTGGAAGCAGAATTGCAAAGATCATGAAAGTAAATTTGACATTTTGATTCATTGTTCACTACTGCAGCATATTCAGCTCTTAGATAGGATAAGTAAACATAAACCAGTTGAATTTCCTTTGCTGGCACACTGTGCAATTTCCCACTAAGAATACAGCAGAGAGTATCACATATATGGATTCAACTTTTTTGTATGTTTACCAGAAGGTGAGTTAAAAAACCCCTCACTGTGCTGGGAATCAAGACAGCTATCTGTTCCTACCTATTTCATAGACCGTCCTTCTAACCTGGAGGAGCCCCATGACCCCCAGCACCACGAGTTCTTCTTGAGAGCAGGAGCAGAGGTGGTTCAGAAAAAAACCAACAAAACAAAACCAACAAACCTACGCCAAAAACACACAAGGAAAAGTGGCTTCAGTCAGCCACAAAACGCTTATGAGAAGCAGACCTGAACTTCAGATGGCCTGTGGGAGCCGAATGGGCTGCAGTCATCTTTTCCTGGCAAAGCCCAGTGTAGACAAAGATTTCACAGGAGTTGCACATTTGCAAGACCATCCTTCATCATGTCAAACATGCTTTCTCTGAAATCTTAAGTTTATTACTATAAGCAATGCTGATTGTTTCATTTAATCATTCACAGTCTTGATGTCAGAAACACCTGTGTCCAGTAAGACTACCTGCAACACCACTGTTAAGTTTTCTAGACAGAGAGGTTTGGAGAGGCTCTTGTGGAAGTCTATCTAGGCTTTTGCTAACACAGCTAATCTCATCCAGCTGAGAAGGGGACAGAGGTTAGAGACATATCCCGGGGAACTGGAATGGTTGGACTTGATCTTAGAGGTCTTTCCCAACCATAATTACTCTATCAATCATTCTATAATACAGGCACAGTCTGAAAATTACTCGGGGTCTTCTGCAGCCCCTGGTGCGATAACTGTGCCGACAGCAGAGGGAGCATTAAACTCATTGCCCACGGTAAAGTGTGGGGNTTATAATATCCTTTACATCATATTGTGTTCTGAGATGGCTGGCCAGAATCAGGGCTGGATGTGTCAGCAGAAGACAATTCTAGATGGTGCTGTAGATTCAGGCCAGGAAAGCGATTCTTGGCAGGCACTGCTTGAAAACTAAGCTCTGGGCCTTTTTAGCAAGCTTGATTCAGAGAAGCTTGCTTAATTGTCAGGATTACTTTCTCCTATTGTTTGATGGTTGGCCTTTGGATTAGGCAATTGTTGCAGTCTGCTTAGTGCCTATACTAGAAAACTATTAGCTGAAATCTTGTTGCCTTGTTAAAATACGATAAAGTAATTGAAACTGATGTGTTCAGTTACGATGTGAGTTACAACTATTAAGACATGGGTGGATGTGTCTGTATTTTAAAAGCACAGACTAAAAAACCCATAACAAAGCAGAAGAGAAATTCACTGTGCATAGGGTTACTCATGGACCTTCATTTATCATTATTAATCAAGGCACTTGTGAAAAACTGCTTCAATTTCTTCACCTGGCTTGGTATGACAATAACAGAATCTTATATGCACAGTGAATTTTTCTTCTCCATAGATGTAGTGATTCTTTCTTTCAAGTCCCAAAGTGAACGATTACTTGTTCATTTGACATGTCTGGAAAGTATCCAGTACACTTAGAAAAAAAAAATCAGTATTATTCAGAAAAATATTAGGGATAAAAAAAACTAGTGAATTTCAGTCCATGGGTCTCCTGAAAGCCGGATTTGCCGTTCGGGCTATGGATGATTTCATTAGGAGATACGCTAGCTCAGATGAGTGACACAGGACCTTGTAGCTCTATTTGGGACAAATTCAGTCACTGCAACAGAGAGATCACATCCCTGAGTCTTTGATTATCTCTGGCCTGATATAGGAACGGATAATAAGTTAGTTTGTGTTGTTCAGAGACATCAGCAAGAAAAGATCTGCTCTCTAAGAGTTTAAGGGATTCTCTTTCTAGTTAAGGCAGGTCTGATCTTGCTGGAGATCTCATTACTACTTACAAAAATTAAAAAAAAAAAAAACCCACATAAAACTCTGTTATACTGATGACATTTCGACTAACCTGTCTTTCCATCATACGGGTGAGTCACTGGGAAAGAACATGTTCTCTGCACAGTTGTGGATGTTGCCCTTCAGGTAGCCAGGAAGGCTACACACAACCATGGCACAGGATGACTGTTTGGGTCAACCTCAGTCAAAAATTGTTTCTTGCTCACTCTACTGAGTTGACCACACAGGCTTAGGAATTTGAGTTCACAGACTTAGGTTTAAATGATTATCTGAATATTTGGTCCAGGGAGAGGTGATGATGATGAAGTGCTCATAGACAGTAAGATTAATCACATTATCATCTTGCCTGCAAGTAATGTCTGAAATTTGTGTGTTTTAGCCATACCAAGCCTATGGAACAATTAAGCTCAGCTGGACATTTGATTAAAAATAACGGTTAGGAATATTTACAAATGAAAAAGGAATACTTTATATTTTTACAGCATAGGTGGTAGAACTATGGATTGTTTCATGATTCAAGCATAGAAAAATATAATGTTCAATCTATTCCTGGGCAATATCACTAGCTTTGTACACACACACACACACATACACACACACACACACACACAAAGTTAAATAGTAACTGCCAAGGAAAATTAAACTTTTACTTTTCTCATTTACTGTGGGCCATTTTCTTCTCCTCACTTTTCCTGTGCACCATTTGTCAGGATTCTTGGGCTCCAAACTTGGACGAGAGCAGGTGGTGTACAGCCTTCTCATTTATTTAGGGTACCAAGTGAAAGTAGGCACCCAACCCACTCTCTGAACTTGGCAGACTAGTGTCTGCTGAGAACCATTTCCTGACAAAATGTCTTATCTGCTTATCTAATAAAGCAGCTTTTACAACCAGAATAAAAATGAATTATGACAACCCTCTTACTTTCTGTGGAGGGTCATGAACAGAGCTCTGCTCACTCAGGTCACAGTGCTTATCTCTAGGGCTGGAGTATGGAAGAAGACCTAAAATTGTGGTAGGTCTCATACACTAGGTTAGAAAGAGGAAGGTCTTGAGCTTGTTCCCAAAGCAGCCAATGGATTTCAAAGATGAAGAAAAACAATTCTTTATATAAATAGCCTTCAGCTATCATCCCTGCCCCTATACCAGGAGTGGACATGTGTCTGTCACTAGACTTCACAATCCAATATGGTGCTTAACATCTTCCTTGCCTGCTGTTCAAGCCAACACAGGAGAGCAAGCTGGGATGATGAAAGGGAGCAGGGAAATGTGTGCCATCCTCTTACTCTTGCATCATGGCAGGAAATAGAGGATGGATAGTAAGCATGACAGCATCCTAATTATCCTATCCACCTCCTCTGAAAGTCAGAAGCCCTTTTGTCTCTGATTTCAAATTGGAGGAAATGTGGCAGAGGTCTAATGTAAATTTATGCAACTCTGGAACACACATCAGGGTATTAATGCTTAATCAACATTAACAACTTTAAAAATTTCTAGCTGAAGGATACCTAGTTTTTCATCAGTAAATCCTTGCCTTTGCCACTTGCTCATTGATATTATCCTCCTGTAGCCTTAGCAAAATCTCACACATAACATGTAAAACTAGTAGCCTCTTGAAGCACTGCGTATAACAGCAGAAGTAATCAGGGGGACTTGAGGGTGCTACTCTTATTGTAAAAGAGGACAGTAATGTTATAAATAGGAGACTAGGGTTCAGTTCAGGAGACTGTCTTCTCCAGAAAGTGTCTGTATGTTCCAGCTCGGTTTTGTTAAGGAAAAGACTAACGCTTGTGGAGGAAAAAAAAAAGGCAACAGTTTCTAATGATTCTGATTCACCAAAAAGAAAGAACTAGAATCACCAGAACCCATCATTTAAAGTAGTAGTGGCATAAAGAGCAGCTGTACAACCCACGCTTATGACTGCACTCAGCCCACCCTCTTTGAGATTTTTAGTACAGGTGCTAGCTGCTTGCTTCAAAAATAAATTGATCTCATTTTCTAGCTTAAAAAAAATAAAAGGGAGTTTTTTCTACCCTACAGGAGAAAAGTATGAAAACAATGTTAGGATATGCTCTTGAAGCTCACATGTCAACAGCAGGGAACTGATGTTTATTACTTTTAAATTTATTTTCATTTAAGGAAAACAGCAATGAAGCAAGCTTAATTCTGTGGGAATAAACTAGTGAGGGAGCTTCCCCCAGGCTTTAGCTTTAGAGGCTGGCACCACTAAGTAGTTCTCTTTTGAGCGTATGGGGGAAAAAAAAAGCAGAAGAGCTGACTGGGAAGCAAAGCACTGAACACAAAGTATTGGTCATTTGCTTTTGAGACCTAACTACAATATTGGATAGTGCTTCTGTCTTATCATGCCTCTTAGCTCTAAGTTATTTCCTAGTTACTGGATTGGATGAAGCCATCAACAAGGTAACTACTAAAAGGGACAATGGTCCTTTTTCATGACTCATCTTGATGGTTGAGCCCCACAGGTGTATTGGGGCAGTTATCACTGGTCCAAGGTGACACACCATAGACACACTAGTGACTTTAGATTAAATGTTATTAAAGTGGGTACAACTCTCTGGGTAAATATCCATTCACTGATGAAACTCTTCCCATTTTAGAAGACTTGCAGGTAACTGTACAAGGCATCCTAGTACTTAAGTAGCAGGAAATAATGGCAAATATTATATTTTTCAAATGTGAGAAGGATGGATATACTTGAATTCTTCAATTTGCCTTTGAAGCTATAAAAGAAATCTCTGTTCATCAAGAAGCATGGTTATGTGTATACACAGCTCATAGTTTATTCCAGTGAGTAATCCTTATGAAATCAGCAGCAAAACTCTCCACACAAGTGGAGCTACACAGACATTTAAGTTGTTGTTATGTTAGAGATTTTAAAATAATCATCTAACATGACCTAAGGTTTTGTGGGTGATTTTTCCCTAGTATTGGATGCCCAGCTTGAAACTCCACAAAGCAATAAAGTCAGTGATCTAAAATCCCTGATGACCAGGACCCTTAATGAAATCTTGAATTCTATGCCAAAATCATGTGCAAAATACGGTATTTTATACATGTCTGCATAATTTGTTAATTTCATAGTTAGGTTATCAATATATCTCTCCTGTAATTCTTCGAAGCAATATTAGATAATCACATGCACTCAAAAAGTGAATGTGATCCTATAATGATATGTAAAAATTATTGCTCAGAAGGTTAAGTCTGCTAATAAAGCATGAACCAAGTATTCCTTTTCCCCCCACCCTTCTGCTAGAAACCATTGTTTTTCCACCTTCTTAGTATTTTTAAATACTAGTTTCTCCAAAACTTTAATAAGCAAACTTACAGTGGCTAGTTTTTGGTGTAATCCTCAAGTCAAAATACACATTAAGAGGATGAAATAACTTCTTGCCTAAAGAAAAACATCTTTGCTTCTTCCAGGTACTGCCTCAGAATCGAGTCATCATGATCATCTGGAGAGGAGTCAACGGTCAGCTCTTCACGCCAAGACTTAATCCCTTTTTCACGGTGAAACGATGTCTTAGCACAAGCCAGTGAATTGTTCATCTTGGGCCATACTGAAGGATTTAGACAAAGCTATTCTCAGTTGCACTACCGTTAGGGTTTTGGGGTCAGGTCAATAGCACTTTCCATCTGGCAATAACTTGTGTGGAGTTGTTTAGCCAAGTCTGTTCAAAGAAACAGGCTCTCCAGTGTGACAAGCAAATTTCTCACCCAAGCTCAGAAAGAGCATCGCAGAGCAGAGGCAGATGCAGAAACTCTCCCTGTTCCTGCCTCCTCCATCTTTTAGAACTGACTCTTCTAGAACTAAGCCTCTCTGCTCACCCAGGGAGTGCCCCTCAACTTTTTGCCCTCGCAAACCAGGCCAAGAAGTGCCAGCCTGTTTCCAAACCATCATCATATCCCTGCCCTGTACTTAATGCCATTGCTTCAAGGCAAAGCAGACAAACAGAAAGAAGCTTTTGTGGAAGAGACAAAGAGAGATGGAGACGTGGCTGTCTCCGTTTCACATCTACAATTGAAATGATATAGCTAGTCTGTGTTTGGAGGAACACATCTGGCACATAGACATAGCAGCATAACAAGATAGAAAGAAGAGATGTAGTACATGGCACCAGTGGTTTCTAAGTATCTATGAGAAAAGACTTCCTTTCTTCACAGTGGAATATCACTCACCTTACTTGCTGATCTGTTATATCTTGCCCTGCTCTTCAGTGAAGGAAAGGAGTTGGGTAGGGCAACTCTTATCTCCCTGCCTCTTGCTCACCCCTCTACTCCTGTGAGGGAGGAAGGACATGTTATTAGGGAGGGTGGGACCTGGAAGCAGTATCAATTTACAAGCCATCTTTACAGAATATTAGTTCAGAGCCCACACCAAGTTTAGTAACATTATTGCGAGTGCCCACCACATTTATTTGCCCAGCAGTTGTTAAAAATACCATTTTTTTAAAGGATATTTGTTTTCCTAAAGTTTGGCTGGGAGGAAGAATCTGTTGCAGACTGGGAACAGAGGAAAGAAATGAAAAAAACATTGGTACAAAGAAAGAACTAGAAAAGAAAAAACAAATTTATCCTTTCTGTAACAAATGGCATATTTGTGTTTCTCAGCCTCACAATATGCCAGATTAAATGCTATCCATATGTTTATATCCAGTAAAGCAAAAGAACACAAAATATTTATAGTGAAGGCAAGAGAATATTTCTAGTGAAGGCACTGGGTTCAATTAGCAGTCAATCAGGCACCTCTAAAGGCAGAGTTCTGCACTGCATCTGCTTGGCCTCAGCCCACCGCAAACTGATTGCATCTGCCCTCCATATAGCAGATTTGTTAGGTTTCTGTAAAGGGATCTAACCCAATTCCTGAGCATCCCCAAACTATTTAAAGTGATAACATGTTCTTCATATATATATATATATATATATTTATAGCATACCTTAAAAATATATAGTGTTATACAATATGCGCGCATATATATATATATATATATATATATAATATATGCTATTATGTATGCTCTTCAGGGTTTTCAGTGAGGAAGATTCACACATGGGGAAATCAAGGTGTAAGAAAGAAATTGTCTTTGCTTTATTCCACACAGGATAACTAGGAAATCAGGGTCCTGATTCCAAGCTAGGATTTCCTGGAGGATGCCTTGTCCTGCTGCAAACCTAATGTCCTCCAAGAAAGCAAAAGGACTTGCTCATCTCAAAGATGGCTATTCTGTATCACAGGCTATCAGCAAAGCCTCTTGGAGGAAAACAACTCTTTTCAGTACTTGTGCTCAGGATATAAAGGACTGTAATCTGGAACATTAGACAAGGACTTAAATCCCTTGAAATAAATGCATTTAAGAAATCTATTTAAGGGATTCATCTGAACTGCTCTGTGAAAACACATTTCCCTGCGCTTGAACAGCTTGGACTTGGCCCAGACCCAGGATTCCTTCACCTTTGAGAGTATAAGAGTCACTTCAGTCATTTGGAAAATTGCTATCTATCAAATGACCATATCACAAAACCTCCTGACAGGGTATGACACTCCCCATGTGACAAAGATGCAGCTTGTTGAAAAGTGTTTTTGCCAGAGGACTTTTTTCCCCTATATCAAATAAGTAAATGTTAGTAGCATTGGAATGGGGTCTTCTGACTACCAGACTATGTAGCTGAAGTCCTCTAACATGTCCACTGGCATATCCCACTGTATTCCTGACATCCACAGGGGAAAGGTTTTTTCCTCTTCAGGATGCAGGGCAGGTGAGCTGTCATTGAAAGATGATTGGTTGCAGCCCCCCACAGAAATGCACAGTATCAACACTGTTAAAATAATACAAACATCATTAGTGACAAAGACAGATTTATTGCCTCCAGCCAGACTATACTTGTTAAGGGAACACTCTACAGCTCCATAACTGGTTATGAATTCTAATAAAGTTTGTTTAAAAATGTGGTGGTGTTCCAAAAGCTACTGTGCAAAATTGGCAATTCTTATTTCATCAAATATACTCCTTGTAACTCCTTGGAGACCTACAGGTTTGCTGAGAAATGCTTTTTTCTTTCCTTTTTTTTTAAATACCTCTCACTAAGAACACAGCAAGTTAGATGCTTTCCTCACTCCCACTCCTCAGCATTATGGTTCTACTTAAAAGAAGCATTGTTTATTTATATCTGCATGTATTGTTAAATTGCCTAAATATGCATGCATGCAGAAACCCATGTAGAAAATTTATTCAGGGTAATGAGGTATAAAGTATGTTCTAATCCCAGAGGAGGAAGGTTGCTCAATTTCCTTCACCAGAAGGTCGTGTTCACTTTGAGATTATGCTGTTGGAGCTCCCACCAGTACTAGATTTTATTGGAAAGAAATAGAGTGAATCTGTACTGATAGATATCCTGGGAACTCTTGCTGGATATACGGTATTTCTGAAAAAAGTATGGCCATTCTGTTACTGAACAATTTAGCCCTCAGATGTAGAAGGAATCAGTATAAATGACAATTATAAAAGAAAAATGAAAAAGACAAGAATACAACAATACCAAGTGAAAGAATGTGGTCTGAGGAGAGATGGCCCCCCAGAGAATGGCAGGTTTTGGAAGGGACCTCTGGGGATCATCTAGTCCAATCCTGCTACTAAAGCAGGTTGGCCTAGAGCAGGTTGCACAGGAACATGTCCAGGTGAGTGTTGAGTATCTCCAGAGAAGGAGACTTTACAACCTCTCTGGGCATATTGTTCCAGTGCTCTGTCACCCTCAAAGTAAAGAAGTTTTTCCTTATGTTCAAACTGAATTCCCTGTGTTCCAGTTTGTGCCTGTTGCCCCTTGTGTTATCACTGGGAACCACTGAAAAGTGTCTGGCCCCATCTTTACACCCACCCTTTAGGTACTGGTAAACACTGAGAAGATCCCCTCTCAGTCTTCTCTTCTCTAGGCTGGAATCCCTAGTCTCACAGCCTTTCCTCATAAGAGAGATGTTCCTGTCCCATTATCATCTCTGTAGTCTCTACTGGATTCTCTCCAGTAGTTCCCCATCTCTCTTAAACATGGGAGCCCAGAACTGGACACAATACTCCAGATCTGGCATCACTAGGGCAGAGTAGAGAGAGGAGAGAACCTCCCTCAACCTGCTGTTGGTCACATTCACACCATCAGCATTCTTGGCCACAAGAGCACATTGTTGACTCATGTTTTACTTATTGTCTGCCAGGACTCCCACATTCTTCTCTGAAGTGTTGCTTTCCAGCAGATCAACCCTTAACCAGTGTGCAAGGGGTTACTCCTCCCCAGGTGTAGGACTTTACATTTGCCATTGTTGAAATTCAGTAAGTTCCCCTCCACCCAACTTTCCAGCCTACCCTCCTCTTTTGCAAAAGACTCAGTCTTAGTCCCAGACGTGGATTTTATAGGAGGACAGAAACCACCACCTGGAGCTGGAAATAAGAGCTTGTGAGTTTTGGTTTAGGATTTTTCAATATTATTCACAATAGAGGCAAGGGGTGGGGGGAAGTTTTGAGGTCTCAGGACTCCAGGTCTTTTTCTTTTCCTCTCCTTTCCTTGTCGCAGCTCTGATAGAGCTCATCTATTTCCCCTGTGTGTTTTGACAGACTGGAATGGGAAGTAACATGATCCTGAAGACAATGCAGTCCTGGACACCTTGCCTTGACCCTGAGAAATACCCTTCCTTTCTGAAAACAGGTCTCTTCTCCAAGAAAAAACTCAAAAATGTATAAAGGCAGATGCAAAGAGTTTCACTGAGTTTGGCAAGGTTCAGATTGCTTCTGCTCCAGAACTCCAACCACTAACTAGCAGGCTTTCACTTAACCATGGGACCATAATCTGTTCATAGAATTGTAGAATAGGAAAATGGAATCAACCTCATATTTTTTTTTTTTAACCTAATTTTCATTGATTTTGTTAACTGAACAAGAGTTTTCTTCTTAGGAGACAATATATGAGATCTTAGTAGGAATTCTATTCCAAGGTTATCATCTTAGTATAGTATCTGACATAACTAAGCAGAAATGACCATTTGGCTCAACCTTATTGAGTCCCTATAATGACATCTTCAGTGCACAGCAGTGATAAAAACACATGATGCTTTGTAACCACAGGCAAAACATTTATGGATGGGTGATTATTATTCAATTCTATTATTCAATTGTGCATTTAATCATTTTTGAATGGAAAAGAAAATTCAATTGACTCCAATCACAATACATTGTTGCTGTTAAAATTGAATATAACGTCAACAATGAGAACGGCCAATAATTCTTTGCTGGATGTAAACAAGGGAGGAGGAAACTTTCACAGTTGTTAAATGATATTTTAAACAAGTAAAGTTTGATTTTGATAATGACTCCACTCTCAAAGCACCCAATTCTTTTTAATTTATGCTGTTATTAGTCCATTTGGGAGGAATAATATTGATAATAAAAGAGAAAACACAGAGATTAGATGTTTCATGAGAGTTTTACAGCACCAACTCTCAATTGTCTCCTTGTTTTTCTATACCATCCCTACACCTTTGCATTCATGCCTTTACCAGCTAGGGCTGGGCTGCACTCACTCCAACACCTCTTGCATGAAACTAAGTGGCATATGTAATGCAACATTAGTGACTATTTTGGGTGAGATGATCCCAACCACCCCTGTGCAGAATAACTGGTACATCTGACAACTCCAGCTCCATCTAACAATGTGGCATTCCAAGGGACACAGAGTGAGTAAACTGTGGGATTCAAATCCCTGCTTTCCAGCTCCATCTGCTTTTTTTGGGTCACTTGTTTCAACCTATCCTAATTAGTTCTCCCTGCAGTCCTGTTCCTGAGCTTTTCCATGGCTCTGTAGCTCACCTATTCCTCTTCCCTTCCTAGTCTGTCTTTCATCTACCTTTCTGCTAACTTTGGTATGAATCCAGGAGCTTTAAAAAAAAAAATCTCTCATATGTATCAGGGCTTAGCCCAGAAGCAATAGTGCTGCTGAAGGGGAAGGAGGGACTGTACTGCAACATGACAGCTCCACTCTAACTCTCCATCGCACAGCCTACAGCAAGGAGAGTGAACAGGACAAATTATGGGGTGTTTTTTCTCTTAGATTCCTGTGTAGATGTATTTTATCTCATCTCTTCATTCAGAATTTGATATGGGCAGAAAATGAAGTGGAGGGTGAAAGATCCAGTGTATTTGCTGAGAAAATGTATCAGTCAAGAAATCAAACATTGTTCTGACACTTTATAACAGAAAATGTAGAAATGAGGTCCCAGGGCCCTGATTTTATAGCTGGGACATGACCCTTTGTCCTTAGTGCAAAGTGTTGGGAGGGCAAGCAGGGCTGAGACTCTACAATCCAATCAGTGATGGGTTTCAGAGGAAGGGAATGTGAGAGAGTCTAGGAAACTCTTATCAGGGCATTGTGATTAAACAATGTCTCTGCACTTTCAGCTATGCTTTGGATCATTATAGGCTAATTGATCAGGTGATCAGTGCTACAATGACGTTTTGCTTACTGTGTCAGTGAATGTCCATAAAAACTGGGTAAGATACAGTTAAAAGACTCCTGTTATTATTTCACTTGCTCTGGCATGGAATAAAAACAGTGATATAAACATGCCACTTTCATATATACTGTCTTCTTGACCACAAGATCTTCTTGCTTAATTCTTAACCTTCCAGACTCCTTCCCATGGGAGGATGAGAAGTAGAACTAGAACAACAAAACTGGGTTGTGGGAAGGACTGCGATGAGCAGAGGCAGATCTAGTAAATCAGGAAACATTTCAAGCCTGGTGGCTCCAATGGATGTGGACCCTTCCAGGAATCAGATGCTTCCACGCATTTTAACTGTTAAGCTACTAAGGTTATATGAGTTGGAGAAGCTTCCATCAGTCTTCTCAAAGTGGTTAGAGACACTTGAATTGTCTCTAATGCAATTTTTTAAACCAAACGTTTTAGACCACTAAGGAATGCTGCAATTTATCTTCCTGGAATACCTCCCCTTCTTAGTATACTTTCAAGTGCACATCAACTTCTTTGAATTATACCACAGTTTCATTCTGACTTTTTCTTGGAAAGCTATATTTCTAAGTCCTACCACGAGAGAAACATCAGCATATTTGTTTTGTTTTGGGTTTGTTTTTTTTTTCCATTCTTTTTTTGTTTTCTTTCACTTAAGGTTTCTCACTGATGGAAACTTCCTCACCTTGCTGAGTTTACTTGCAGAAACTACAAAGAAGTGGTCATCCCAACATATTTTTATTTTTTTTTTTGGTACTCATTCCCATTAATTGTAAGAGACGTGGCACAAAACAGTTTAACTGGTTTACTTCATGTGACACAGGAAGTTTAAAGGAACTATACCTAAATCTGTGGCATCCAGAGGCTTGAACACAAGGCTCTTCATCCACTTCTCTGCTTTATCTCTAGGTTTCCATGAATACATTCATCAAATACATACATGAGACAAAGGAATAAATTTGAAATCCCTATTACAGAGTATTTCCAAGAAGGGATTTCATATTCAACTTATTCTAACCAGACATTTGATATCTCTCCAGTTGGAGCATACAGACTTGTAACTGCTGGATCAGGATCTGGCTTTCAATAGCTTGATATTTGTGATGGATAGCTTGGACTCCACCTGCAGGTGATGAATAATTCATAGGAATCAAATGGGAGACACTTCTAAATGACAGCCAAATACAAGAAAGACAGATCCTGCTTTGAAATGGACAGTTTTCAAGGAATAGAATAATCAGATTTTAGATAAATAAGGAACCCAGTACCCACATCTGGTTTAGTCCTCATTTTTCCCTAGTAAGTATCTCTCCCTAAACTGTTGACAGTAACCTTGGAAGAACAGGACAAGAAGTTGAAGATATACACTGTGGCATGATAGGATTTCTCTGCACTGTCATTTGCTAAATCTCTGGCATTTCTGTGTATACCTCAGGAGGGAATTTAATCTGTACAATAACTAAAATTGCTTCTTTTCCAAGAAATGCAGAGTGTAATTGCTTTCTTTTTTTTTTTTAATTTATTTACTATTATTATCTCTCCTTGTTTTCTGGATTCTTATTTGGAAAGTTTAATGGAAAATATTTACCCTAATTTAAAAAAACAAATGCGCAAACTCCAAGTAATTCTCTTTTCTTCAGACTGTTTTTAGAGCTTCCCATGTTGATTGCTTGCAGGATTTGATTCTTTTAAAAATCTCTTTGTCAATCTTAAATAATGAATAGTTTTTGTTAAATCAAGAAGATTTGACAAAAGGAAAGAAAGCAAAGAAGGAGGAAATGAAATGCAAAATAAATGTTTGACTAATGAAGCTGTGATCTGACTGTTGGGGAAGGGGGAGGAAAAGGGATAGGAATTTGCTGAAGACAGGATACTGGGCCTGCAGGACTGAGTTATGCAATCTTACAGAAAAAGGGCTTTTGTGCCATTCACATGACGGTGGCAATTGAATTCTCTACATAGATACAGTCTTTCAGACAGTCCCCTCACATGTTTCATCTCTTCCTCTACCCTAAGAGTCAATTTATTGAACGTTACTCAAATTTTTTTAGCAGCAGCCTCCAAGATTGGTAATATCTACCTTAAACACATAAGAAGTGAACACCTTTGATGGATGTAAAAGCTTCTGTGCAAGCATAGGCTGAGCTTCCTGGCTCAGCAGCCATTCAAAGCAGGCCTTTAAAAAACAGTCAAAGGAGACAGCTCTTCAACAAATTTAGCCTCCTTTCTAATTCTTGTGGCCATAGTACCTCTTCTTCAAATCCTACTGTCTTTATCAAAGTTAAGTTTTCAGGTGTTACTCCAGCTTTGAGGCCAAATCTAATTGTTGTGATAAATCTGCATCAGACGCTTGAGTCAGAGAGACATTCAGCTGAGTCAATGTATGTTACTAGGAGAAATATCATAACTAGACTGTCAAAATCCTCTCATTTTTATGAATGTATTATATCCTCTCTGGTCCAGATAGGCTGTGGGCAACACATAGGATGTCTAATAACATCTCATATCTAAACAGGCTTTTATCTTGCTATCTCTCCATTTTCTTTATCAACAATAATAAACCCCTCACAAAAACTAATTTTTCTACTGAATGCAGCTTCCCCTTGCACAAGCAGACACAGCAATATTGATATTCAAACCTGAGCCAAACCCGAGGTGAATTTCTGAGTGGCAAAAACCTTTATGACCTTCTGCAAATACATTCATATGTAAGGTACAAGAACAAGGAATGGCTCTTAACACAGGCATAAGAATCTTCAGGAGAAAGCTCTGTGGATGGAAGGAGTGTTTCTGGAATAAATCCAGCAGTGATTACATACTTTTAAAAGTATGCTTATAAGTTCTTGTCTCACTGGGTGCACAGCTGGGGCTGCAAAACAACATTGGCGTACAAATAATCAATCACTGTAGTTATTACTTTAATTACTGCACAGGGAGAGATTCAATCATTTAACTGGGTTGCTAATAATGTTGGGCTTCAGACTCTCATGTTAATTGCAGAAGAAAAGCACTTTTTTTAGCTCTTTCTGAAAGAAGTCACAACCCTCCAACAAATGGGTGAGGGACCTACCCAAGAATTACAGGACTTGGGTCAGTAGCTCTCCTCATCCTACCTGGATTTGAACTCACATTTTTCCTTACCTGGGGTTGCTCACTGGTGTTACAGACATTGAGGACTGTTGCAGTTGGGGTGGACAAATGACACTGGACAGGTTTCTTCTTATGGTGAACCAGCAAGTTACAAGTCTTTATTAACTACAAGTGTCTTCTTATATACCTTTTCTCTAGCACATGTGTATCTTTGCTACTGGTTATATATAACAATAATAATGCACTATTGGTTAACATTTGCATATTGCCAAGTCATCCTTGCTTTGCTAAACCTCTGCTCTGTGGTTAGTCCTCCTCTGCTCTATGGTACACTTTGAAATCTCCAAGGTCACTTCCTGACTCCATGATCTCCACAGAGGACAGAATGAAAGCAGAAGCTTCGTTTTTCTTCCTTCTTGTATTGGGTTTGGCTGAGATGGAGTTAATGTCCCCATACAGTTTTCAGAAATGCTGTGCCTCAGATTGAAGATAACATGTGATGTTGTGACTGCTACAACACTGGCATAGCACCAAGGCAATGGGGGGGACAAGATCCTGGAAGGGTACATAATCAAGACAGCTGACCCAAACTGACCAAAGAGCTATTCCATACCATATGACATCAGTTCAGGGATAAAGGGCAGAGCAGGGGGAAGGAAGGGGGCGGNAAAGAAATTTAAATTAAAAGTTATTAAACTGCCTTTACTAAAACCCACAGGGTGTTTCCATCTGTTCTCTCCCTCTTGTCGTGCCGTGGGAGGTGTGGGGCGAGAACGTGATAGAGAACCTTGGTGGGTACCTGGCGCTCGGCCCAGGTCTACCCACCACACTTCTGAAGTTGAATCACTGTGTAGCCAAGTATGTGTAGGTCAAGCAAGAGCAATAACCTCTGTGGACTGGAGGCAATCCAAGTTCATGGTGTTTGTACATTGCAGGCACTGCCAAGCTCCCACCACCCTGGGAAACAATTAGTGTGTTTAGGCACCAAGGATGCTGAGGTACAAAGTGAATAAATAGGTATTTGTTCTGCTGACTTGGATACAGGTGGACTGCAGCTGTTTCTTCAGGTACTATGTACTTCAGAGGTGGGACTCCTTGTCACAGAAAGCTGTTTTTTCAGACTGATCTGTGTTTAAAAGCAGCTGTACAAATTCCTGTGTAGAAATATTTTGAGAGCTATGACATATCAAAATAAGACTTCTGGCTCAGGGAGTGTCTGTGCTGCCAGTCACTAGAAGGTAAGACCTTCTGGCCAGCAGTATCCTGTGCTTGCTCTTCCTATTCACACCTGGGCATGGGGATAGAGAAAAGATACCCAGTTTGATGGCCCTATTTTCTGATTCCTTATGGTCATTCTTACATTTTCAAGTACACCAACACTAACTCAGGTGCTATCCAGGAACACAAAATCAATTCCATAAAGAACTTGCTTAGAACAGAGTTTGGATCTGCAAAAAAGCCCTTGGACTCTTTTTCTAGCTATAAAGCTGGCAGGACTATGTGAATCTCTGCTACAGTGACAAAGTTTTCTCTAGAATGACAGCTCTGAAGGCTCTGCTGTCTTCTCTCCAAACATCTAGCCCCTCTATCAAGCCTGGTACAACAGCAGTGCTTTTGGAGAGGGTGCTTCTGGGTTTAACTCATCCAGCTGAGCTCCCTGTAGCCCAGCCCAAGAAAGCCAGTTGCCATTCTTCTTTCCAAGTGTCATCCCGCTCCTTGTTGGTTTTCCTTAGCACAGGCCTTTCAGCAGACATGTGGCAAATGTTAGACATGTGGCAGCTGTGCTGGCATAGCCAGAAAACACATCAGTGGGAGATCCAGAAGAACAGATGTAACCCAACAAGCCTGTGTGGAATGCTTGCAAAAGCCTCTCTGTGCCCAAGGCAGTGCCAAGCACCTCAGCACCGTGTAATGGGCACTATGCCCTACAACCAGATGGATATGAGTACTGACAAACCAGAGACCAAATATAAGCATTAAACATATGGTTGTTGTGGGGCACTTGTCCTAGCCAGACAAGTCAAACCAGATGGCCAGACCTGTAGATCTTGGTTTTACATGTCTTAATTACATAGCATATTTACTGATCCACTTGGGAAGTCTGTGTTTTTGGGACCTCATTCCTCTGTCTTTGGTAGATGATGTTTATGTAGGAGGGAGCTGGATTATAATGAATCATATTAAATTCAGAACAGATACATACAAGGTATCCCAGTAAGAAAGAAAAAAATCAGACTTAGTAAAGTGCAGTGAGAAGGAGCTGGCTGTGCAGCCAGGCTGCTGATCAATCAGGCTCTGAGAATGTTTGTAGTCCACAAGATGAATGGCAGTCAGTAGCACACTGCTGTTAAAAAGGTAGACTGCTTTCCAAAATAGACTTTTGGCAGCCACCAATTTGAAGCTCAGGGAAGGTAGTCTCTCTGTACTTAATAAGCTTCACTGGACCATTTATTTTTTTTCCTGTTGCAGAATTTACAAGAGCTGGAATGTAATTATTTCAATGCCCCCATGAGGTCGTGCAGTAGGGTATAATTTTAGACATCCTACATTAACAGACATTTAGACAAAAATGGAGAAAGTCCAAAGGAAAGCAACATGGGCAATAAGAGGTTGGGGAAACATGACCTATAGAGAAAGGCAATAGAAATGAGGTCTGTTTAAGCTGGAAAAGTAAGGGGCCTATAATGATAGTTCTTTACACTGTCAAATGCTCTTAACAACATAGGCAGCGCTTAGCTGTTTTTTGAAGGTGACTAAACATGATGCAGTCGACTTCATGAAATGAAAATTTAGGATTGAAAATGAGGAATTTTGCCTGCTTGGAGGTGGATTTTAGGACATTAAATTACAAATTTCACCAAGCAAAATCACCACGGGATCTAAGGAGAGGATGAGATTAACAAGCACTGTCCATGTAATCTGGTATTACCCCACAAGATAGCAAAGATATTTTTACATCACTGCCATGACATAGTCATGGTGTATGTATGGTAGATCAGGAGAAACTTTCAAAGCAAATTTCAGAAAACTCTATTTCTGATATTTTTAATTTTTACAAAATCATTCTTGAAGTCCTAAAATTTTATCAAATTAGAATTGTAGCAGCAGCTCTCCTGTGTCAAAGGGGAATATAAGCAGAGTAAGATGCTTTTGAAAACGAGTAAAGGAGACAGTTTTCATTCTAATATTTTAGGCCCTAGCTTTCCTGAATGTTGCTTTCTTGCTTGCCCCAGGGACTAATTAAACCACTTGTACAGAAAAAGGATGGTTCACAATTAGCAGGGTGCTGGATTTCCTGCATGCATATAATATGATGTCAGAAGGGACCCTCATGTCTATCTAGCTTCACTACTGGCCATTTCACAGAGAAATTTTTGCTCTGTTATTCGATTTTAGGGCTTTTTGTGAATTTCTTCCATGTACTTTGCCTAGAACAGCTGCAACTTCTTTTCTGGATATAGAATCATAGAATCATAGAACAATCCAAGTTGGAAGGGACCCACAAGGATTATCAAGTCCAACTCCCATTAGGCACAGGACAAAAACCCCAAGATCACACGAGGTGACTAAGGGCATTGTCCAAGCGTCTCTTAAACTCCACAAGATTTGGAGCCATGACNACTTTACTTAGAGAGATTGGGTAGATATGCCTGGGCTGATATTGGGTTCATATGTGAAGTGACAGACCTTGAAGAGCAACCAACAGAGACACAAACAAGTAGAGAGAAACACACACAGACAAGCACACGGTCTCCCTGAGATCATCATGCAGAGGAAATATTCTCCTCAGTACAATAGCCACAATGTACCCTGCTAAGTCATTGGCTCAGATGTATGAAAAAATGAGCATTAAAATTGCATCTCCTTTTTTCCTTTTTTTTTTTTTCTTTTAAGAAGACACCAAGATCTAATAAACCTCCAGGCAATTAGAACAGTCTCATTTGGAAGTTACAAAGCAGGCAAGCTGGATATGCACTAAATATAAGAACAAATAACCATGAATGAAATGTTAAGAATTCAAAAGCAAAATCATTTTCTAAAAAGCATAAATAGAGCATCACTTCAATTGGCCAGATGCCAAATTAAATATAAAAAGTGACTTACAAAATAAAATCAGAATAGAAAATGTTATTAGAAATTAAGCTAATAGGAAGTGTTTGTGCATATTTTCTTGCTTTCATGATTTTTAGAGGCAGTTTTTGAGAGGGAAAGGTATAAGTTCAAAAGGCAAGTAATAGGTCTGCATGTCAAAAAAGCAGGATGCTCTGGTCAGCATCTAGTGAAAACAGTAAAACACAAGTTTCTTTTTCAAACTATGTTTGCATCAGAACAGCTGAGGTCTCTAACCAAGAGGTATTGTGGAGGATTTTAGTGATAGTGCAGGGGATTAAATGCAGAGATGATGCCTCCATTTGCATTTCTGAAGCACCATGGGAATCTATCCCCAAAACTATCTTTCTGCATGTCTGAGTATCACTGAAGGAGCAGTCCTGGATGTGTTTGTGTACTGTACAAGTAGTTGGGATTCCCCCAGCCCAGCACTGGGGTTACTTGGTAAAGCAGATGACCATGGATGTTCTTGAGAGGCAGCAGTTGGTGATAGTCAGCCATCAGGGACCCTGACTTGTTACTAGACACTGCCATGCTGGCTCTAAGAGGGATTTTTGCAGAACGGAACCTCTTCCAGATGAGCCCACACAGATGGTAAGGGGCCCAAATGCTCTTTAAATCTCTCTCTCAGCAGTATGTAGGAAAGGAGTAGAGGCTAACTGTGCTTTCTCACATCAAGGAGAAGAAAGGTCTTCCCTTACACTTGCTGGAGTCCTCCTGCCACATCTTGTTTTAATACCTCATCATTAAAGGGAATTAATTTTGCAGCCTGCTTACATCAGCCGCTCCTCTATTCCTGTCTCTGCTACATGAATTGTGGAGTTAAAACTGGATGTGTGCAGACAGGTAGGGCACATACTGAGTAAGAATATTCACACACTGTGCTATCCAGAAAAAAGTGGCTTGTCCTGAATAACTTATTCCAGCATAACTTGATGTTGAGACAAGTTCCTTGGGAAAGAAAAGAACCTGTCATCAAAGAAACTTAAATACAGATGGCTGAGAATTTTTTCTCCAAGTATTTTCTTTCCATTTTAAATTGGATGGAAATGTACAAAATCAAGCATTTCGTTTTCTGACATAAACAGTGGTTTTTCAACAAAACATTTTTTGATTTCTGTTGATCATAGATTCTTCTTTTGAGTAAAATTATGTTTTCATCCAGCTCTTTTTATAGTTTTGAACAAAATAAAGGGTTGGCCACTATGATTATAAGAGTCTTTTTATTAAAACTTGCCTACTTCATGCATCACATCACTAGAATGTCTGCTAATAGAAACACCACTGCATATTGCAATTGTTGCTGTAACCATCACTTATGTTTGCATTGCAAAAGCATCCATTGCAGTGCTGGTGTATGAAGGAAAACCTCAGGAGGTTCCATGCAATTTTGGATATCTGCAAGAGAGACTGTCTATTAGGTCTTTGGCAAGGTTATGTTTTAGACATCACTTTGCCTCTCCCAGGCAAAGCCTGTCTCAGGGCTTTTCATCCATGTAGGCATGTCTGGTGGGAGCTGTTACCAGGCTGTGATGCCCTGGCTGTCTGCTGTCTTAGTTCTGAAGCAGCCTGCTATCATGTGTCAGAATCTGAGACCACATACCAGACAGTGTGAACCAGGATCCATGGCCAGTTAAGCTAGCAGCAGGGCCTAAACTGTGGCCAAACTGAAAAAGCAAATGCTGACCTACCAGCAAAGAGAAAAAAGGCTTTTGTTCTATCCTTCCGTACCATAGCTGGGAGGTTTAGTTACTGAAGGAAGATGATGATGCCTTACCTTTGCCACAGGGCTGGAAGCAATTCAGCTGAAAAGCAGAGTTTGATTGATATGGCTTGTCTGTGTAGCTTAGACTAACTGGGGGAAAGACAAGGTATAGCTAGTGGAGCAGCTTCAGGATGCACAGATGCCTGCAGAGCAGAGCAGTAATAACGCCTGGTGAATCTCTATTTAACCAGCCCAAAATTTTTGAGGAAGAGGAAGCAAAAAGAAAACAAATCTTATTTTAGATATACAAGGAAACACTCTACAGCTTTGCCCATGCCTGTTTGAGTTAGGAAGCTGTTCTCAAATAAAGACGTAATGGGAGATAAACCCTAATGAAAGCAAAGAGCACCTTGTGTTCCACAGCCTGTCACTTTGCTTGTTTGCTATCCAAGTGGAAGGCACTTAGAGATTTCTCGAAGAAACAGTTTTAGTCTCTATGCAGCTAACTACTGAAAGAAATACACCCACTACTACCACTTCACTCCTTTACAGATGTATCATCTTCTCTATTTTCTTTTTGTGGTGAACAGGATAAAAAGCGTCTACTTGCTCTACACACCGTCAATATACCTGGTAATTTGGGGCAAGACTCTAGATACACCGAAATGAACTTTGAATTAGGGGGAAGAATATGTCAAAGGGAGAGATGTTTGTTTTCAACGAGCAACAGAAGCAGAGCTAAGAGAAAACCTTTCTCACAAGATGTTCTTGCTCAGGTTTCTCAGGGGATTTCAGGTGATGACCTGCTGGTTA
Organism: Bucco capensis; assembly: GCA_013396975.1. Classification (NCBI taxonomy): domain Eukaryota; kingdom Metazoa; phylum Chordata; class Aves; order Piciformes; family Bucconidae; genus Bucco; species Bucco capensis. The sequence goes on from VWZO01012841.1 coordinate 43,734, forward strand.
AGGCCTATTCTTAACACAACTGGGAGCTGATTCACCCACAGGCAACTTTCAGCTTTTCCCAGGGCAGCCACATGCCTAGCTGTCAGCCCAGCTTTCCAGAGCACTGACATCATCTGAGTAGGCAAAAACTATTTTATAACCCTCTGCAGGCTCCTCCCTGAGGCACTTGTTTAGTTTACTTGACCTTAAGACTTGGCCTTAAATTTACTGACAGGATTATGGAGACTGGTCCTGCCAAAGCTCATAATACTAACAAATCTCAGAGTAACTCAATGATTTTCATGCAACCTCACCTTCAGGAGTCATATGAATTTCATGTGCTTCACTCTTTTACAAAGTATAAACTTGATAATTCTCATAGATTTTTTTATAAAAGATTGTAAAAAAATAAATTGGTCATTGTATTTTAAATCTTAAAACTAGAAGACCCTTGAAATACTTTATAGTTAATCTCAAATAAAAACCCATCATGTAATATATATATAAAACAGTTAAGGTTTCTGATGCACCTGGCTCATAGTGCCAGTGTTGTTATGCTGCAGTCCATCAGTGAGACATGCTGAGCTGGTTCCCCAGAGCTGTGTGTTCAGCAAAGCCCCAGCAGCATTTGAGCAATTTAGCACTTTCCAGGAAGCCAGAAAAACTAACACAGCCTGTTTATTTCCTCTTTCTTTCAGTACTCCCACGCTGGTGTCTCTGAAAAGGAAAATATTGATGGATCTGAAATATGTACAACATAGGCTGGGAGTCCATGGCAGTCATCCTCTAGCAAGCTGTTTCTGACGCTGTTTCCCTTAGTGAGACCATGAATTATTCTCCATCTCCTCTTATTCTTTTTTATCTGGGCATATGAATTTGTCACCTGCTAAGGTGCTGCACAGTTGCAACCACCAATAGCATGGAGGAAGAACTAGAAAAGCTTGCTCTACAACAAGATGTTCTATTTAAGGAAAATAGTGTTTAAGGCCAGCCTGTCAAATGCTTAAAACTGCACGCAAATTTCTGTTGATCCATTTAACTTCTAGAGTAGAGGGTGTCAGCTTTCATTTCAAAGTGTAACATGCCTCAAGCTCCCTGTTTCTGTACTGAATGTTTTTGAACTGTATCATTCAACGGGTTGCCATGACAGACAGTGAGACACCTTCAGTGAAAACTGCTTAAAACTCTACTCTTTTTTTCTTGATTTGCAGACAGAACTGGGCTGAGTGGTCTCAGTGGCTGGAAATGGGGACAAGAGCAAGTGGAGACCCAGAGACAGCTGGAGGGAGCCCTGTGGGATCTGCAGAAGTCCTGAGGTGGGGAAGTGATCAGGTGCAGAGCGTCAACTCTTCCAGCAGCAGTCAAAATGAAGATAATCCAAAGGAACTATCCTCAATTACACTCTCCTATCTCTTCTGTAAGCATAAATAAAATTGTTTTGCCTCAGTATGAAGTTCCTGCTTCCACACACTGGAACAGAGATGAGTGATTTGGAGCTCAGTTGCCCCTCTTTAACAAAACCCAAAGAGAAAACCCTCCATTGGATGACTAGGTCTCACAGGTGACTTCAAAGCTCACTAGAAGGAGTTTAAACTTCCGTGAGAAAAGCAAGGAGCCGAGATTGCTTAGGAAACCTAAACTGAGTGCATCTCACTCAGCCCTTTTGTGCCAATGTTTTCTTGTAGCAAACAGAGAATATATCCTTTGGAGGATGTGCCTGGTGCTGTGCATCATCCAGTAGAGGCCACAGCACAGTCATGCTGGGAGCAACTTTCTAGAGTGAAAATGGATCTTGGCAGCTCTAACAATGCAAGATTAAATGAAACAACAATGAAACTTATTTTTTCAATATATACAGACAGATTATTTATTTTACACAGAATCACAGAATCACCAAGGCTGGAAAAGCCCTCCAAGATCATCAAGTGCAGCCTATGATCCAACAATACAGCATCAGCTACCCCTGCCACTAAGTGCCACACCCAATCTCTTCTTAAACACCTCCATGGACGGCGACTCCACCACCACCTTGGGAAGTCCATTCCAGTACCTAATCACCCCCTCCATAAGGAAGTGCTTCCTAAGGTCTAGCCTAAACCTCCCCTGGCGCAGCTTCAGGCCATGCCCTCTCATTCTGTCACTAGTTGCCAGGGAGAAGAGCCTGACCCCTACCTGACTACAACTTCCTTTCAGGTAGTTGTAGAGAGCGATAAGGTCCCCCTTGAGTCTCCTCCAAGCTGAACAATCCCTTAGCCTTTCCTCATACGACTTTCCCTCCAGGCCCTTCACCAGTCTTGTTGCTCTCCTCTGGACCTGCTCCAGCACCTCAATATCTTTTTTGCAGTGAGGGGCCCAAAACTGGACACAGTGCTCGAGGTGAGGCCTCACCAGTGCCGAGTACAGGGTCATTTAGTAATGACCAGAGGGACAGAAGTGTTGAAATCATTCAGTGTTAACCTGAATTCTGTGCTGAGCTTTCATTTGGTCAAAAAGAAAGAACTCTGCAATATAACAGAAAATGTGCTGCTTTTTTTTTTTTCTTTCCCAAAATAGTCCCTTTTCACTTTTATGTAAAATTCATAGCAACCCAAAACATTTCAGAAACAGTCTTATTAATATAATTTCCTTTCCTTTCAGAAAGTGCCTTTTTGAAATTATTTGGTAAAAATAATATCTCAACCTTCAAGGGGTGATAGATCACAGTTGGTAGCCAAAGATCAGACACATCCACCAGAAAAATCCTTTGAAACCCAAGCAGAGATACTTTAACATCCAGAAGGGATACTTACTCATGTGGTTGCGTTTTCTTTTCCTATTGTATCCTTATGTATTCATCTGTTATGCTTCTCTGTTTCATCTTATCTCTAAAACCTCAATTAATCAAGACCCTGAATTTGCTCTTTTCCTGGCAAAATCCCTAAGACAAAGTGCCCAGTGGCTCTGCAAGCCACAGACAAAGATTGCTTTAATTTGTATTATTTTCTGTGTTTTTAGCAGCAAGTTCATCTGTTTTTAAAGAGAGAGCAAGGAATTTCTAGACAAAAGCATGTCTAGCCAAAGATTTGATCAGGGATTTTGTCTATTCCTATTTTAATAAAATAAGCAATCTGCAAAGTAATCCTCCCTTCAAGAAAAAAGAAAAAGTAATGCTGGGATTTGAGTTCATGATTTTTCTGTGCTCTGTTTCACAGGTGATTCAGTTCCTGTGATTTCCTTTTGTGCTCTGCATTTTATGTTCCAGAACAGGAGGATTTTCACAGACTATCATTCTGTGTGTATCCTAACTACCCTCTTCAGGAGGACAAACCACACAGTGTTGTGGGCACATAGTCTAAAAGGCAGATTTGATCTAAAGAGCAATTTCTTTCTGGAATTTCATAAAGATGTCACATTCTCTCATTTACTCATCACTGCCTAAAACACAGTTCATTACTTTAAAAAAATCTATTAATATCATTTTATTTAATAATTCTATTAATTTGTTTCAGTGTTTGTAGAATGTAGAATACTATCCTTAGCAAGAGACCATCTAAAAATTTTGCAAAACATACTGTATTTATTTTCTTGTAATAATTACAAGAAAAGAAATCATGTTATTTTTCTCCTGATACCTATTTCGTTCATGATTTCCTCAATAACTTTTCACTAAGAAGGATCCTGTTCTTTTATCACAACATTGTTTGTTTCTGTAACTGAGATAAGTCAGCTTAGTCTCTCAGCAGGAATTTAGGATTTTCTTTCATACCAGAGAGTGGAATGGTGTACTTCTGCTTTAATTCCCTTTCTCATTAGGTTCTATAGCTGCCTCTCTGAAATCATCTGAGTGATGGAAGACTTTTGAACACAAATCTAGTAAGTATAGTAAGATTGAAATGCTGTTGCATTATGTCCTGGTTAGAAACCCTTGCAAACTTTATTTTCCCAAGAGCAATTATTTCTGTAGCTTGTTCAGGTTATCTGAAGCTGCCTGCAGAAACCCAGTTGTAAACCTCCTGATAGGTAGTCAATGGAAGGGAGATTGATTTTGTAGATGGAGAGTCTAAAACTAGAGAAGGAAACCTAGGAAAGGACAAATGGAAATCTGGAGATAGACTGAATGAGGAGGAGAAAAGGAAAGCTTCCTTGGGAGTAGGGAGAGAGAGAGACAGTAAAGGACCAGAAATTGTACAAAAGTCAGAGGCTGCTAAAGGACATTTATGAAAGTTTAAGATGATTTGGGGAGTGGTGAAATCCTTGAGGGAGGAACAAAGATATATGAAGGGAAATATCTTCATCTCATCCTATCTGTCTTCTGTTGCACGTAAAATATTTGCCATGAAGAGATGTCACTTTTGGCTTCTCCCATGTCACCTAAGGCTGTGTGCTCATGTAGAAGGTCTCCAGATATTCACCCAATTTTCAGTCAAATTTTTAGTCTTCTACGTCTGCTCAGTCTTAGGTAGGACTTTTGTCAGCTCTCTGAGAAGAGATACTGGATGAACAGGTTGGAGGTTCATTCTGAGTGATAGTATTGATGGTAGACAGCAGAAAACCCACTACCTTCATCTCTCTGTCCTGTCCTCTGCAGACTCAGTGGGCGTGAGGAGCTGATGCTCTGCTCTATGCAAGGAGTATAAATATTTCCAGCAAGGAAAAGAATTTAGACAAATATATATATCCTTGTTACTCTGAGGATATATATGAGCAAGTGAAGGGGAAAACAGAAACTTTGTAAGAATATTGCACTCAGCAGGACATACTGCCACAAGGGGGTAAGAATGCAATTGTACTGGAAAGAAACTTGAAAAAATTCTGAAACCACAAGAAAGTTTGGTTGTGCACAAATCCAGCCCATATCTCAGCAGTGTATTATATTCCATTGTCTTATTTTCCCTTTGGGTGTTTATTTGCATTGAAACCAGCCCAACATCTGTTGGAGGATAGCATCACATGTTACAAATCCTTTGCTTGGATAGCATCACTTGAGAACAAATGAGTGCTTGAATGCACTGCCTAGGGAGTTCTATGATTTGTGTGGTTGGGTTTTACACATTCATTTGGAGAGACAAGTGGGGTTTGGAGCATGTGACAAGGGAAGAACTGCATGTGTGGCTAACTCAACCTGAACCACGTATTCTGGCTGTAGGAAGGAAAGTAAAAAGTATGGTGTGTTGCAGGCTAGATAAGAATATTTTTTAAATTATGTCTCCATAATAAAAGAATAGCTTTGGGGAGCATTGTTGCTAAATCACAATGAACCACACAAACAAGAAAAACTGAAGAAAAAAAAAGTAATATTTGTTAATACCATGGGAGCTCTGTGAACACATAGAAATGTATTTGTTATAATCCAGTTTCTAGCTCTCTGTTTTCTATAAACATGAACAATTTGTTTAGCTTCTCTGCTTAACTTTTGCACTGAGTTTCTATGAAAATGCCCTTAGTCCTGGCAAGTCAAGCAAGATGCATGATGACATGCCAGCTTCCCTGAAGCATCTTAGGGACTACTGCTTGCACATCCATTCACCTGTACATAATCTACTTAGATTTGTCTGCTGCAGACAGTGACACTCAGCTTTCCCCATAGTCTCTGATAACCACTGCAGACCTAACGGATGTGCCATCTTTGGTCATGATCTTGAGTCATTTGGGAGGCTGACTTTACATAAAATTTTGCTTAGACGGAAACAACCTGGAAGATGACATAGCTGATTCCTTTTTAACTAAGTGAGGAGATGGAGTTATTATGGCAAAAATATGAGACTCAAGTGCATGACATGGAGAACTGTAGACAGAAGAACCTACAAGGGAAGCAATGCGTGTGAGGCCCTGAAAAGAGGACAGCAGAAGAGTATAGAATTGAGAGTTTAGGTCATCAATTGTATATAATAAAAAACCCACCAAAATGTTTCAATTTTTCTTGCAATCTTACCATTTAAGTAAGCTAAAATTTCTCCTCCTCAAACTTCAAAAAAAGTACCTGTTCTTCCATTATAAACAAGTTAACTCTTATTAAAAATTAACATATACCCCTTGATAGACTTTTGCATAGAAGATATTTACATGTATTTTCTTCTTTGAACCACCATCTGGAACGTCTGATGTCCTCCTTGTGGTCTCTATGCCCCAGTGCTTTTTAAGCAAGTGCAAAACAAGAGGGAGATAGCAGTGGGCAGCTGTACAGAACGATCTAAGCTTCTGGGACTAAACCACATCTAGGTCAACTTCAGTGATGAATTGAACTCATGAGCCAAGCAACGGTTGCCTCATTCTTCTAGCAAAACAAGAGGACAAGAAAGTGTGAGATGAGACATGGTAGAGTGAGTTGGTTCAGGAACCCAACATCAGGTCAGATAGGAACTTCACTAATTAAAAGCAGAGCAAACAAAAAAGCTGTGCAAAGCTTAGCTTAGCTATCTGGGATATCTGCAAGTCTCAGTCTCCCTGAGAAATGCCTCAATTCTACAAGGCACAGAATTGCAGGAGACAGGAAAAGCAATAAACAAGTTTTGAACAGTATATTTCAGACACACCCAGCACTTTTCTATGCTTCAGGAGTTTATGAATGACTCAAAAACCAAATCTCTGCGAGAACATTTTTCACTTAAGTATTTCTAATGAGCAGTAGTAGTCTTAGTCTCACTGTATAAAAATTACATCTCTTTAAATATATCCCCTACATCCCTCTGGAACAATACCGTCACTTGTTGCTTTTTCCTTATTATTGCAGAAGCAAGTCTCCCTACAGCTTTTCAGTGCCAGATCTCTTACTTGTCAGGAAACCACAAGCAAACCCCAAATCAACCAAACAAAACAGCAACAGGAAAAATAGCTCATTTAAAATAAGCACTAATAATGACCATATGATCTCCTCATTTGATATCTACATGTTTATTTCTTTGTGGAATGGTATTTATGGTTGTGACAGCAGTTGCTTTTATTTTACTCCCATCTCTTTGATTTCAGAGAGTCTTTGTGCGTAGTGCTTTTCACCAGAGAGGTGCTGTATGGTCTGTGTCTCAAGCAGTTAGAGTAAAAAAGATGATTGGATAAAGTTAATTCCTTGGTAGATGCGATAGATGTATGGGAAAGACCTTGGCTGTCTACAATGATAAGGGGTTTGTCATGTGAGGGAATAAGGAAAAGTGCAATATTCCTTGAAGAGCTTTAAATTACATTTTCGTTTTGACCTACTTTTCCTTCAGTTTTTGTGATGACTTGATAAGGATGAAACTAAAAGCAACTGATGAGAAATCTAGCTTGAGCAAAAAAAGAATAGCTTGTTGTGGTGGCTTTGACTGAAAATAATGCCAGATTTACAACAATTCTTCATTTATATTTATTTTGTCCTTTCATTGGAAGTCTCGCTACTGCAAGCGGTAGTTGCAGGAGGCTGAAAAAGACTGCAAATAGCCATTAATAAAAAAAATCTCTTATAGGCAGGAGTTTTCTACCTTCAGCCATGATATTCCCCTAGAAATGGGATTGTTGGAGGTACAGGATGGTGTTTTGGGTCTGTGGATAGTCTTGTATCAGTATAGATTGCAATGAGCTGTGCTATGATCTTATCTGACATGTTCTGCTCTAACACACTGTCCAGCACAGATTGCTTCAGAAGTGCAAGCTTCTGAAGTGTCCCAGCTGCTGGCTGCAGCCCAGGTTCATATGACTACAGATACTTCCACATGACTTTATGTACTTTACTGTATACTCTGCACTGGAAGCCTATTTCATACCCAATTCTCCTTTTCTACTACTTAAGAGAGAAAGAGAGGCAATTCTAGAAGGTCTTGCAAGGTCTGGCCAAGCTCTCAGAACCTTTTGAAGTCCCTCCTGACACTAGAAGAAATGAAACTCCTAAGTTAGACACTAAAGACAGTCAGATAAATCTAGGCCTTTGGCTTCAACTCCACTACACTGTGAGCCACCTCAGGGCCGTGTTCAATTCCATCTGCTACTTTCTGCTGAAGGTCAATACAAATTGCTTGTGGGAGCATAGCACATGGCACAATTCTGACTGTGAGGACAAAATAAGAAAACTAATAGGCATCCAGCAGTTTGAGAAACTGTATGAGAAACAAGTTCCTTGCATGCAGGGTAGTCCCAGAGAAAAAAAACAACTGTGTTTTTAGGTCTGTAGTTCCTTGAATACTGACAAGATTTCATTAAAGCACAGAAAAGATATCCTAGGGGTAAAATGCAAACAGACAAACCGTGGATGGATCCTTAAGATGTTGTATCCCAAATCTCAGCATGTCTTCTCCATGCATAGCCATCAATTCAATGCCTGCTGGGTTCATTAGCTTCCTCTGTCTCCAACACCTTCAGAAACCAAGATTCTTAAGAGCTTTTGATTCACATTTGAAGCCCTATTGCTGGATCACTGGAAACATTAATTTTGTACATGATCTCCATTAAACAAACAGGGTTACATTTGAGACAGCTTTCCAGTTCTAGGACAGCCAAAAGTACTTAAATGGATGGTTTCAGACAGTTTTCAGTCTGTAACATGGGGCTAGTGGAAAGTTCAACATCTACATTTACCCAATTACATTTTAATTATGTTAGACTTTTTCAGACAGAATATTCCCAATATGTGTCTTTAAATAATCCCTCAAAATAATCCTACCTAAATGAGCTGTTATTAAAAAAAACAAACCAAAACCAATATTTGTGTATCAGAATAATTCAATGGATGCAATAGATTTGAGTGGAGCAACATCCAAAATATTTGCATGATCTGAATGGTAGATAGATAACCACTGCAAAATTAAAATACTTCCTTAAACATCTGTATTATATGGAAACTTTCTTACTGAAATGTAAATTGGCTCTGTAAAAAGAGCAGCAGGTGCTAACTGAAATCCCAGACTGATTCATACAAAAGCAATACTTGCCAAACCACGTGCGTGTTAAATTTGCTGCTTGCATACTAGGGACTGTTCCATTAAGGACTAAGTTTCCCAGAGAAACCAAGAGAAATCCAATGATGTTTTTCTGTAGTTATGCACAGCCAATTGGACCTGCAGTAAAAAGAATCTCTTCCAAGCATGAGGAGCATTGACTGTTTGCTAAGCCCCATGTGGTACCAGGCACTTCTCCAGAACTAGCAAGTGGAATAAAGTGATTGTGGGATTCTGTGACTGATGGCTCTATCATATGCCTGAGATTCATGGCTCACACAGCCATGCTCTAGTGATGGGTGGTAGTCACTGCAGAAAATGTGAAGGAATTTGCATTTTAATGTAGCTTAGCCAAAAGCAGAAAAGAGTTAAGACTAGTCATCTTAATTTGCATTTGGCAACATAAGTGCCTAAAGACAATGGCCACAGCTTCATATTATGTGTGCTGATTTAATTTGGCATCTGAGGCTCTACCATGGAAAAATCCTTAGTGGTCTGGTTAGATGACACAGCTGCAGGCTCCCTAATTTTTAGATACCTGTTCACCCTGAATCTCACCTTTCTGCTGTTCCCTTTCACTGTTTCTTCTGCTGCCTTTGGCTATCAGCTAGTTGTGTACATTTAAAAATGCAGTGTTGCCTCTCAGGATACTTCAAGCTTTTCTTCTTTGTAAGATTAGACAGCCTCTTCTATTCCTTAGCTGGAAGAAAAACAGCTACCCTTTTAGCCTTTCCACCGTTTCAAGGACTAATATCTCCCTTGTTTCTTCCTTCCTTTCCTCTCATTTTCTGTGGCCTTCAGTGCAATACTTTAAGTACTTTCTTTTCAGAATATTATTAGGTTTTAATGCCATTCACCTGGATTTAAAAATAATAGTTTAGCCTTGTTGTACTACTCACCTTTCTGCCTTATTTGAAAGAGCTTGGGTTTTAGTGGCCAGCTCCTCTCCCTTGCCAAGGAAATTCTGCAACTTCCATTTACCAAAATTAAATGGGATGTGCTACTCAGACTTGCAGTCTAGTTAGCAGTGAAAAACAAAACAAAGGCCTTTTGAGGTGGAGCATTGTGTCATAAACAAATCATAAATAACGAAGCTCTATTTGTGTTCTCTATAAAGGGGAGACAGCTGCACTGTCATGATTTAAGTCATAATATTTCAATTTCTATAGACACTTAGAATGTCCCTGGAGCTGCCTGTGGCTCCTTCTTGGAGTGGAGGAACATATACACTGTTTTTTCATAGGCCAGGTGTTGAGATAAGGCAGGATTTCTCTGACTTGCTCACAGCCATAGTGGAAAAAAATAATTAAGCAGAGCAGGGAACTGAAACTTTGCTTATCAGATCCCAGGAATGTGTGCTATCTAGTGTCCTGTGCTTCCTCCACATCCTGAAAGCAACAAAAGCTGACTGGAAAATGATGTCATTGGAGACAAACACTAAACATAACAGAAGCCAATGGAATGATTCGAGCACCATTCTCCCTCCAGTGTTTAGAAGACGAAGGAAAGAAGATTTTAAAAGGCAAACTTTTTTCCTTCCCTCTAGGCTGGTTTACACCAGGAAAAATCTTAGACCTTTGAAAGCACACAGAAGAAGATTAGTGCAAATGAATGGTTGTAGGACCAGAGAAAAAAATTCTAAAGTCTGCTCTCTGCTGTTCTAAGTGGGAGAACCACAAAAACTGTCTCATTATGTTATTAATATTCATCCTGAAACCACTTAGGCTTCTTCCCTTTGGTAGTCCTTCTGAGAGGCTTTTCCAGAGCTCTTCTCTGCTGGTTAGCATCTCTCTCCCAATTACCAGCCTGAATTATCATCTTTATTTTGCCATTGCTGTTCTCTTGCCTATTTTACTTCTCTCTTTCGCAGCTTCATCCAAATAAACCCACCATCCCGCATCTTTGTCAACTGGCAATTTGAGAGAGGTTTCATTTCAGGCCTGGTCTAGAGCCCATTTAAGTCAGTGGGAGACTCTGTTGAGTTCAGTTTGCTTTCCAAGTGGACCTTTATAGGCTATCTCTGTAGTCAGCTGGATATAAAAGGTCTATGCTGATAAAACAGCATGCCTGACAAAATAGTACTGCAAGTTAGGGACTACAGAATCCTTACCTGCTTCTGTGGGCCACTTTACAAAAGAAAGACAGGGAGGCAGAATATTCAACATTTCCATAACAAGTGGCATCAGAAACAGACAACAGAAAAAGCACTAAATTTACAGGCAAGTATAGTGGAGCTCTTCCTTATGAAGGCATTAGGATGAAGCCCCCTCTGAAATGATTTTGCTGCCATTTGTCTTCATTTCACTCTTTGACTCATTTGGGCACTGCAGGAAAACAATGTCCCTAAGAAGAAAAACACACAAGATGTTCTTTTCATGTTACTTTCCTCTTTGTTTTTAATTACCTGGAAGACAGGTAATTAATTAATTCTCCAAAGATTACATTCTCATCATCAATTATATTTAATTATTTCCAAAATGTAGTGCTTTTTTGATTGTTGTCAAATATATAAAGGCTCTCTCAATCTAGCTTTCAAAAGTTTTTCTTAACTGTCATGGTGCAAAGCTGTATTTTACAGTTATATTTGACTTGTAGCAATGAAAACAATACTACATCAAAACTGATCAAAACAATACACTTTAAGAAGTAAATAAAGATGTGAAAATTGATTGACTATACGTACAGTAGAAAGTCAAGTGATGATCCAGGCAAGTAAATTAGTCTCATAATATTAAGCAACAGGTGTTAAAGACCTCTAAAACTAACTGTAGCTTGAGACACAAGCAATTGTGTGTGGGGGGGGGGGGGG
>VWZO01012841.1:55419-73294 GCA_013396975.1 Bucco capensis
GGGGGGGAAGGGGAGGAATGGTCTCACTGTGGGACTTAATGTCACCTAAAATCAGCACAATAGAAGTAAAAGCAGAAAGAGAGAGCTAGAACATGTCAGTGAGAAGTTAAGTCTCAGCAATCAGGAAAGATACAAGACTCACAACACCTCAAATAATCATCAGCAGCCTTCTCAGAAAAGTTGGGATTGTTTTCCCTTCCTACATAACTCCAGACCCAGCTAAAGATTTAACTATTTAAATGTTTGTAGTCATTAAACTTTTAATAAAAACACAGCTTCAGCTTATTAAGCTCATTAGTCTGTAACAAATGAAGCTTTTGAATATGCCAAGGAGCAAAATATAACTGGATTCATAAAGCAATTAGATGTATTTGGAGAGGATGATAGGTCTTTTGAGGGCTATTCAGCCCAGAGATGTGGATATAGTCTCTGATTCAGGAGGTCCCTAGGCTGCAGACTGCAGGGTGGTTATATCAAGGGAACACCATACATGTTTGTCTAGCTCTTATTATCTCTGTTACTCTTTGGTTCCTGGTTCAGGTAGTCCTTTGAACTGATTCACTACAGCTGTTCTTATGTACTATTAATGCTTGGCCAGCAGCCAACATACAGTGTCAAACTAGCTGAAAGTAGTATAAAGCATTGGTTTATACCTTATACACTAAGCAACCCCTACAGCAGAAGAGTGGTACAAACACTATAGGCTGAAGCCCTCCACAAGATCAGCTTTTGACTAAAGAACGAATGTTAATCACCATCAACAGTAAAAACTTGTTTAGCAGCAGATGATACCAGAATAATTATCAACCACATGCAGCTCTAATAAAGCGTCCAAATCTTTGACTTTTGTCTTTGCCTTTTTTTCTTTTTTCAGTGTAGGAAGGAACACCCTTGAAATAGATGGATTTGTTTACTGCATATTCAAATGAACCAGTTTTCAGTGCCTTGGAAACCTTGGCTGGGTTGTAAACCACCTTTATTAGGGCTTCACTCTTCTTATCAAAGATCTGAGATATTTTCAGGACCCTCTTTGGGATCTCTCCTAGGAGGAAATCTGCAAGCACATAGTTTTCAACACTGCCACATGCTTCTCGTGGAGCTACTTCAAATGTCACCAATATATTTACAGGTGAAGCTCTCACTTGTTAGATGGCACAGTTGCTTGACACACTGAAAGAAATACCAAAAGGATAGAGAGCTACTCAAGCTACCTCTATGATTAGTGAGAGGTAAGCAGTATAAATCCACTACCAGCATAGTTCTTGCTCCACTTTTCATGCTTGCCATACTTTCTACAAATTTCTCATCTTCAGTCTTGTGTGCTCTTAATGCCCTAGAGTAACTTTGTTGCTCAACTAAACTCTAAATCTCAAGGAACTGCTCACAACCACTGAACTTACTGTGCATCTGTTTTATTTCAAGGAAAGTTAAGGAACAGGAAAAGTGGAAACTAAACATTTGGAACTAAATATTTAAAGCAGAGGATATAGAGAAGCTAGTAGAGTTGCTGAATGCCACCTTTGCTTCAGTCTTTACTGCTAAGTCTGGCCTTCAGGAATTGCAGTCCCTGGAGTAAAAGAGAAAGTATGGAGAAAGGTAGTGTTCCTTGGTCAAGGAGGATCAGGCTAGAGATCATAGTGCAAACACTATGATGAGCACTACACAAGCCATGCTAGAAAGATGCACTAAAGGTGGTACATAGATCCAATAGCTTCTCAAGTGAGTAAGAAGAGATGCAGCAGAGCAAGCATTTAAATAAATATCATCATTAAAATGGAGTAGTGATACCCGATCCTTAAGAAGGCCAGTGTGTTAAATGGTGTAGATGATGAAGGCAGGGTGTGAGGCAATATGGAGACAAAATATATCAACACAGAAGTCCAGCCCCAGGAACTTTATGGCTATAAGCAAACTCACTCATATGTGAAATTACTGCATCTTCTAATAGGAATAAAAGTCACAGAGCAATTTACCAGTTGCAAAGATGTGAGGTTGTATCATGTATGCAAAGGCTTTTACAACAGAGCAGTCATGTTTGGACTCCAACAAATGACTGCACAGATGATCCTTAAGAATAATACTAGGAGCTTTGTTGTTTGAGTTTTTGGGAGTGTGTGTGTGGTTTGTGATTACTTTTGTTGTTTTGAGGGTTTTTTTCACTTTTATATATATAAAAATGCATTAATATATATATAAAAATATATATATCCCCCCCCCTTCCTGAGATTTCAGCTGAGGATACAGTGGTATTGTTAATTTTAAAAGGCCAGACTTCACAAGCAGATTAACATGCTCTGTATGTCTGGTCAGTTTGTTGAAGAGCCAAAAATGTGCATTTTTTATGTATGAACAAGAAATGATAGATGATGTCTCACATTCCCAAGCATGTAATTAAACAGGAGGGAGAAGCTGCAGGGTAGAAAGCAGAGAAAGCATCCTTGACACAAATCCTTGACACAGAGATGTCAGTTGTTCAAAAGACATTTTGACATCTCTAACACGAGGACAGCAAGGGAATGGAAAAGTAAGCAAAACAAAGCACTGGAAGGACATTTTAACACTGTGTTAGGCAAATGAGAGGATAAATGATGACTGTATATTGGATGGCAGTGGGAGGGTTATAAACATTACAGAGACAATTGCCGCTAAATGAGGTGTATCCCAGGCAGCTGTCCTGATGCATTAGGAGGCTGTTTTCAAAAGAAAAGATCCTCCTGTCAACAGTAAAATAAAACAAAATCAAAAGATCTCTTCCACACAGCACACATGCCATGAATAACTCAGCAGTATATGAGTCAAACCCTTCCAGATACAGGCTGTGTTCTGGCTGTCTCCTTTTGGGCATTATTTGAGCGTGTAAGCCTTAATTATCAGAGTAACCATATGAGCAGGCTAGCCTTCCCTGTTTGTCTGGACTTGAGTCTTTTATGCTTCTTTGATCTATGTGTGGTAAATCTGAGAGCCTCCATGCTGTCCCAGTCCCTATTGGAGAGAGTTGGTTGACTGCTGTCTTGCTGAATTTCTCTGATCTCAAGAACTCCTGATTTCTTGCAAGGTCCATTTTTTTCATGCATATGAATCTGTGACTGTTTGAGCTTTCTGTGGTTTTTAATGGAAATTTCCAGTGTGCAGATGTAAATGCAGTGCAGTCTGAGAATATAATATCCATATTAAAACTACCAGTGCTTTTTTTTGTTACTGTTAATAATATATTCAGCTCTTTCACAGCACTTCCCTTCAGTATGCTTTGGATTAAATTATCATTTCACAGGAAGGGAAACTGAAGCAGAGATGAATACAGCATCTTGTCCTGGAAAACAATGACAGAGCTGAAATATGATTTAAGACTTCTTTAGTGTAGTACAGTGATCTATACAGGAAACACTGCCTCTCTTTAGCATATGGGAAAATTATAGTCTAAAACAACTGTGATTGCTACTTAAGTGAAATATTCTTATTTCTGAAACTCTGCTCATGTCCAATACTTTCCTGTCCTTGTTATGCTAGAAGCCTCAACAATGCTGACTTGAGGGAACTGGAAGTCTGAGTCTCTCCAGTTTCATTAACTGATAGATGCTGGCAAAAGGTTTTTAAGTCACATTTCTTTTCCAGTCGTCATTAGACCAATAGTGATCTACTGTGCAGACTCAGGTGTACCACAGAATGGTTGCAAGTCCCTTGTAACCATCAAAAAATATGTCTACACATAACAACATGAATTCAAAATAAAGGAAAATAAATTAAAAGGCAAGGTCTACAACTATGTTTTACTTGGTTGAAAGTGAAATCTATTCTGGCACAAGATGGTATGTGGGTTTATTTTTTAACACACTTACTGGAAAATGAGAGTTACTTCTCTCAAAGATTTGTAAACTGGCTATCCTCCTAGGAGTGCTGAGAGATAGGATGCAGAGATTCTGCCACTACATAGCACATCACTTTAGAAAGGAATGAGAGCTACCTGCTGCTTACAATTCTGACAGAAGAGAGCCATGTTAGACATAATGTTGATATATCCCTCCAGTACAACAAGATGGTCTGGAGCAAAAGAACACCTCAGTAGGATGAACTCTGTTTGCGTACGGTACCTTTTTCTGTGCGAGTTATTGCTACAATAGCATTCAGATTTGCCCCAGGGTGTCAGGGCTCCTCTGAATATGCTACAGTTATTTCATGGAATAAGAAGCATCTCTGGCCCCAGCGCTCTGGAGCCAGGTAGGTAAAGGGAGAAATGACAGTCATAGCACAAAGGAAAACTGACCTCTGGCTTGGGGAAACATTGACCATTTTGGATAAAGCTCTACTCAGAATAAAATTCTTATAAAACTATTTGCAAAATGTTGCATTTTCTAATAAAAAGATGTCATACTGAAAAAAGCTGGCCCACCCGAATCTAGGAAGTGAAGTAAGGCAGCCATCTCCAAACAGCTGGTCAGCAGCAATTGCAGCAGAAGATACAAGCTTCCTGTCTGAATTGGTCTCTCTTCATCAAAATGGGTTGCTTCCCCCTTCAGCAGTGCCACGTGCATCCCTGCAGCAAACTCATCTAAGCGCATGGTAGGCTCACAGCAGCCTTGTGATGAGCTCCAGGGTAAGTATAGCACTTTTGGTAGCCATGCTGTAAGGACTTGGCCCAGCTGGAGAGAGCATGTGTCCATTTCTAAAATGATGCTAAAGCAGAGGTCTCCACTGTTGACATTTAGAAACCCCTTTTGGAGATATATGACATATGGAAAGCTGCAGGAATGAAAGTCTGGCATAGGCTTGCTGAGAGTGATAGTGACAATGAAGGACAGAGTACTTAAACATGAAAAAAAGAAGCATTTTCCTTCTGGTTAAAAATAACTAGGCTATCTATCTACAATCCACTATCCTCCAGTTGAGGAACTCTTGTCAAACCTTACAGTATCACAAGCACATCTTGAAAACATTTCCCCTTCCTGGACAGCAGAGCAGCCACACTGTTCAGGAACAGAATGGATCTTGGTTTTACCATCTTCTGCTTTGCCACCTGAATCAGGGGAGGGCAATGATATTGCTTGCCCCTGTGCATATCCTTTGAAAATTGTAATTTTCCTGTAGGACTGCCTCCATCAGAAAAACCCCATGAAATAATTTTCTTTCTCTGTGCCCTTCTGCCCGTTTCCCTCCCCTTTTTCAGTAGATGAATATGAAACCAGTTCAATATTGGGACAAAAAATTATTTCTTTCTTTCTCTCATTTTGATTTGACAAAAGCTTTTGTTTCACAGGGAAATCAATTCTTCCTCCAACCCCACTTCATTTTGTAATAGACACTAGGAAAAGCCCCCATTCCCTCTAAACTTGACAGATGTCACCAGAAGGTGAGAAGGAATCCCTGTTTCTTTCAGTATACTCTTTTTTAATATGCCATGTACAAGGAAACACTTCTTCATCCATCAATTGAAAAGTTCATTTCTTCCTGCTACCCTTCACCCCACTTTCAGGTCTCCCAAGCCAACCGTGACTGTGCAACATAACTGATGCTGGTATAAATAAAAGCCAAGGAAGTAGAAGAAATTAAGAAATCCTCCAGCCCTAAGGCTAAGTACTGCCCTCTTATTTGTTTTCTCTATGTACTAGGCTTAATACTTTTTCTCAGCTGGGTACATGAGCTGATATACTACATAATCAGAGGGAAAATATCGCCTTACAGAAATCTCATTTCTTATCACGTTTGAGGTTTCTGTGGATACAGGAAATACTTTACTGATTCATAGTATGGGGACAGAATAGGGAAGAAACAACACAAATGAATAATTATTTTCCACTTTACGGTTTCCTTTGTGTTAAAGAGTCTAAGTACTGAAAGTGGAGGGAGACTCAATCTTTTTCTTGCATCGCATGTATGCTACTTTGTTGCTGAAAATCAAGTAATTTCCCTGGAGGAACTCAGAAAAAAAGCTTCTGTCTTTGAGATGCATTTAGTGATGGACATTCACATTAAACCTGTAGCACACATATGGCAATCACAGCAAGGGTATGAAACTGTCTCCTTATCTACATGACCTGTTTTGTTTAGACAAAATATAGGGGACATGTCTGTTCTGTGACGTGGTCTGCAGGAGTTCAGCCTCTGAGTGATAACGTACTCACACTAAGGCTACCTATCTAAAACAGTGCATGAGTTGAAAAGACTGCAAGCCTTAGAGCAATCCCCTTTAGCCAGCTGATTTCCACCATTCATTAATTTATAATTCATCTGAGATTAAAAAAAGAAGAGAAAAATATTTGGATGAAGACACATTACAAGAGATGCAGGCAAATCAGTATAGCTCCTATCCTTTCAGAAGTCTTCTTTAAAACAGTAAATATCATAACTCTGTTAGTAATAATGTCATAATTCTTATGATATTTAGAAGAAGGCAGTTTACAAGAAAGACCTTCATTTCAATGAGGTATTCATCAGTATGAGTAGAAATTTACAAAACATGTGCCTCACAATCTCTGTCCCCTAAACCAGACCTCAAGTTGCCCCAAGCACTCTCAGCCAGATTGCTGGGCAGACCAAGCTCAGCCAGTCAGGTGACTCAGCTAGTGACCAAATTTGTGTACCAACTATCTAGTTATCTAAAGTAAAGTGAAAGTTTAAGAGGCAAATTAGGGTTTAGAGAGACAGAACAAAATCAAACTGAAAAGTCCAAGTCAGGATTGTCCTTCTTTCTCCTGAGGGTACTGTACAGTGTCCCTCTGCTGCTTCCTCCCCTTAGGAAATAAAGACCCTTCCTTTACAGTAACAAACTGTGCACAGTGCTGAGCAACCATCCTGCTTTGGAGGTAATTAAACCAGCTTGAAACATTTGCAAAGACTGTCCACATTTTTTACATTAAATTTATTATTTCATTTGTTAAGAAACTCAAACATTGCTGCAAAGAAAAAGTGCAGATGCAATGAGAGAGGCTAAGGTCTATGCTCAGACCACCTACTGCAATGCTGGAAATAAATCCAGTGTAAGTAAATTCATGCAGTCTGTGGACAACAAACATTTCTCCTTGCCTAAAATCATATCTTACAGTTCATAATGTTGAACATGGCTCCCTGCACTGTCAATGAGTAAAAGCATGATGCCATGCTTTCATATCGCTACTAGATCCATCTTACCGCAACTTCTTTTTTCTCTACAGTGTGTAGACTTGAAATAAGATGGAGTCTTTTTTAGTTTTTAAAGTACCATCATGTAGCCGTATGGAAAGTTACTGAGACACAAGCAGAAGGCAAGGTTGAAGAAGGGAGCAGAACAACATAAACATGTTTACATCAGAAGATACAAAGGGATATGATTGCTCTGTGGAAGCGACCTTTGTTTCTTCCTCCAGCTAGGCTCTCCTGGAGGAGTCGGCTTTTGTCTCTAAATCACCCAGCCATTAAGGCCTTGACAACTCTTTCCTTGTATGGTGGGTGAGGCTGTTTTGTCTTTGTTTGTGTGAGATAAACATAACACCCCAGTTGGGTTAACTTTCCCACCTTTTAAGCTATATATATTGTGAATATTCCTTAATAAAGTTGTCTTTGCTATTACACCCTGAGATGCAGAGTCCATGCTTATTAATTTGACCTCTGACACCATCATACTGATCAGAATATGGCTTGTGATTTATCTGAGGCAATGCAGGAGATATGAAATAAAACACAGATTTACATTGACCCCTTTCAAGAAATCAAGGGTCTTAAATATCTTCCATACAAGGTTCAAAGTACCAGACATATTTTAATTGTTAATACTCTTTAACATAACATTTAACATTTCTTCTATTTCCTACAGCTGTTAAAATAGGACTTGTTTCTTGTAGTGTTATATTTTAGCTTCATCTTTTACATAGACAAAGGAATATTGAATAATACTGCCACATTTACAATGTAAGGTTTTCTCTGCAAGCCGATTATTTTCCCCCCTGAAAGCTCAGGATCCTAGAGATACCTGATTTTGCAATACTTTTAGACTTTCATTCTAGTTTCCAACATTTAAGGAAAAACTTTGAAAAATTCTAATCTTCCTTTCTACTTCTTTGTCTTCCCATGATAAGCAACAGAAAACAAGTGAAAAGATCACAGCACGACTTTTTAAAGCCTTTTGACTCCTGAGCTAATCTCACGAACTGTCTAGCAAGAGTCTGACTTGGGATTTATCCTTGTCTGAGCTTAGCAGTGTGCATGCTGGTCTACCTATTATAGCAGACAGATGTATGATCCACAGAGCACTTAGTTTCCTGTACTTCTCCCTGAATTGGTTAATGTTTCACAGAAGACAAGAGAGTAAATTCCCTAAGTCTGTTTGTTGCAGAGCTGGATACTACTGGCAGTGCATTGCTCATGGGAGGGAAGGAAAAAATGAATATCATCAGGCTTTCAGTGCAATCAGAACTACATAGAGGTAGCTGCACTTCCTTAAAGGATATCTTTATGGGTAGTAATAAGAAAGCCAGAAATCCCTGCAGAGTGACTTACTTTGGAGGTTATGCCATGAAGAGCCATGGGCTATAAGTATGATTAACAATAATGACTCAGAACCAGGATCTTTCCTGTGCACTGAAGTCCCATTTGCTCCTACTGCACATGTCTGGTGCTGACAGGCCACCACTGGATTCACTAGGAAAAGTGCATTGCCTGCAGGTGTGTCTAAATTGGTGACATGTGCTAAATATCCTTGTCCTGAGTATCCTGTATCACAGTGGAGACAGAGAGAGGGAAGAAAGAAAGGGGGATTTTGTACTCAGGTATGGCCAAAATGGAAAAACTGTTTTTTCCTCTACCACAACTTATTTAGCTTCCCAGCCATGTGGCAGCTTCACATAGTCTTCAAGAGGGAAGGAAGAATGTATTGTGGCAGAATGGCTCATGAGCTCTCCTAGGAAAACCTGCGTCTGTTTTCTTCCTGCGCATCCACACTTATCTCTGAACCAAGCCACGAGCTGACAACACACAGTTGCTATGAGGCATTATGTCAGGGCTTCATTTGCCACCATTCCACTGCTCTGGATTATGTTGGTGTCTCATAACAGCTCCCAGAGCAGCAGCATCAAGTTGCTAATGTCAACCAAGCAAATAATGCATGCTTCAACTTTGGGCTAAATATACATTTGTTTGATAGACCATAAAAGCCACTAAGTCTGTTGTGCTAAGCAAACCTATGCTGTATATTTACTGGATCAATGGAGTGCTTACAGCTTTGACACATAAATCAGAATTTAGGTAAGTTTTAAAATAATTATTAGGAGTGAAAAAGCACTGCTATCCATATATAAGACATATGGAATGAACCTTCTTCTCTCTTACGTTGTGGGTTTTTTTCTGCAGCCCCCAGAGCTCTGATCGTCAGAGGTATTTAAACACAACTGGGTAAGCTGAAGTCAGTGTCGGAGTGTCATACTCATTTTAGGTATGACTTTTGCAGAACATGGAAGTTTCTCACAGGATCCAACATACAGGATCCAACCATTTCCTTCAGTATAATTTCAGAGAAGTTGATGCTAGTTAAGGAACTGGAATAATGTCTTGTTTGTTGTACAAGAAGAAAGAGAAAACACCGTGATACTGGTCTACTTGCTCTAGGGTCTGTGTCTGTTGAGGACAATAGAACAGCCTGAGGATGATTCCACAAGATCTGAATATACAAAGACAATATCTAGATGGCTTATGCACTTGAATAAGCATCATCATTTAGTACTCATTCCAGCATTAATTCATTATTACTTTCTCCAGAGTCCCAACTCTCATTTCCTATGTCAAAGCATCAGCTGTCTGTTCCAGACCCTAATTGTGTTGATTGTGACCTTTGTAAACTAATCTGCTGCAGCCATTTGAGTAATTAATGTCTTATGTAAAGATTAGTAAAATCTGAATAAATAAACTAAACAAAAATAAGAAATTGTAATAAACAGCATGTTTGGCAGCAAAATATTAGTTTAAGAATTCTAATGATGATCATGATTTATTAATGCACTTGTCAGCATCTGTTGCTGAGAGCATTATGCATGCCTCGGTAGAATTTGCCTTTATTTGTTGAATGTAAGAGAGACAACAATCATGTACTGAAAAGTATTAGTTTCTGAATCCCATCTTTTTAATATCTAGGGGGATGTTGCTTCAAGCCCTCTCTGAATCTGCCCTTTCTGTATAGCTTCATTGTTAACAATGAAAAACATCTCCAAATCAATTTCTTAGTTCTGTCAGCTCCTGTGATCAGACAAATCCACCCCACCAAATCCGACTTGAGTATTTCAATGCCTGGTGATGAATTTAAGAAGAATGTGTTATTTTTACATCATTTTCTCCAGAAGGAAGAATAAGCAGGAGTGATAGATCTCAGAAATGGAAAAACTTGAACTTTCCACTCAGGTACCTTCACATATGTCACTGTTTCTGTAGAAAGTCTGTTAATGTTAAAAGTGAATTAAAATGAGGAATAGACACACATTGTGTTTATACTATACATATCATGGTGCTCACTTGAGTGGGCTGTTTTACAGTCATAACTGATATTTCAATGCTGATTTGCATTTTTCTTTTACTTTCAGCTGTCGTGTCATATATCTGGATTTATCTGGATTTTCTCTCAAGGCATTTACCAAGGATTGATTAAAAAAAAAAACAAACAACAAAACAAAAACCAAAAACCCCCAAAGAATCACTATTATTTTGACACTTGGGCAAAGAGGGTAGCTAATCCTATGGAATTTAAAACTTTTTTTTATTGTAACTTTCATTGCAAAAGATCCCTAAGTGCTTCAGTGTAGGGCTGACTGAAAATCAAATTCTTACAGCCACTTTTGAAATTACACTTCTCATAACTTCTACAGTATCCTTTGGGTGTGAAAAAGCACACTGTTAGAAGTTCAAGAGTCTCAAGGTCCACATTCCCCAATCAAAACTGAATTTTTCTGGTTTAATCATTGAACCTTAAGCCATTATGAGGACGTATCTTGTCCTCTCCTGGATTTATTACCCAGTATCTTGAGTGGGATAGAGTCTGTATCTCAATCACCCTGTTACATTTCCTCTTGTCTTTAGAGGGTGTTTCCCTATCCATCATGCTTAGTCTTGGCAATCCCATTAAAATAGGAGCCTCTGGTTTCCTGCCACTAGGAAAAAGGAGATCTTACCTTTTACTTCTTGATCCAAGCATAAGTAGAAAATCCATAGCACAGTATTGAACACTGCAGTGAGTCTTAAGGAAGGCGGCACACCCTGGGAGCAAATATTCCTCAGGCCTTTTTGTGTTGCCAGTAGGCAGAATGCCTGTAAACTGATGGTGGTAGGGCAAGCAGGAAACAGCAAGTGGAAGGAGCGCTAAGAAATCTGACTTTCAGATGACCAAATATTTACAAAATCTTCTGTCAAGGGTTAGGGCTGGGCTGACCACTAATCCAGTGACAAATACTCTCTCTTACACCCCATTTCCCCCAACTCTGGAATGGAAAAGGTAACTAACAGAGAGAGAAAGAGACTTGTGGATTGGAAATGAAAACTTACAGTACTTTAAGGAAAATAATACCAGTAAAATGAAATAATATCTACAAAACCAGTACCAAACACAAACCCACCTTGATCGCAACTATGTCACCATCGCTACTGATACTGTGGCAGAAGGACTCAGCAGCAGTTTATACTGAATATAATGTATATGGAATTGAATACCTTGTTGGGCATTTTAGGGTTACCTGAATTGTCCGCTCCTGACTGCAGGTGCAACCTTTTACTTTGCACCCCAATATGTTACAAAACATTTAGCNAGGAAGAACTGAGTCCTGCAACAGCAGAGCTGGGCCTCTAATCCTCACAAGAAGAGTTACCAGTCCACCACCCCAGATAGCTAAGGTGTTCAACCTTCCAGCAGGATGGAGGTTCAAACCTCTCCTTTTTTTGTATTTGCTGTTAATTAGGTGCTAACTAGCTTAATCATGTGTAGCATATGAATAGCCTCTGGTTGATAGCCAAAAGCATTTATTGAACACGCAGGTTCCTTTTACACTTCTTATGCCTGGATGTAAAACCCCCCCACAGTTTTCCTGCCAGTCTGAGGGTCATGAGCTTTTGAGTAAACAACTAACCATATATGGATATAACTGCTGTGCAGCTAAGTCCTTGCTTTCTCATTTTCTCGTCAAAACCTCTGCTTCTTATAAACAATGACTAAGCATATTGCAAACCACTGCCCCACAATCACGCACCTGCCTTTCTTGGGTCTTAGGCTGTATGTAAGAGACCCCAAGGCCAAAGATTTGTGTGGGGGTTAGCTGTAATAATTAGCAACTGCAGTGTGAGAGTTTCAGGAACTGACCCTCAGTTTATACTGAATATAATGTATATGGAATTGAATACCTTGTTGGGCATTTTAGGGTTACCTGAATTGTCCGCTCCTGACTGCAGGTGCAACCTTTTACTTTGCACCCCAATATGTTACAAAACATTTAGCACTGACTTAGTGGAGCTTTAGCTGAAAAGTAAAACCACTGAACAGAATTAGCTCTAGTCTAACTCAAACCAGGACTCCTTCATAATGCCACCCTCGTCGTCGTGGCTAGGCTTCGTGAACGAANCCCTAGTGCTTTAAGAACATCTTTCCAGCCACATCAGCAGTGAGAACCTTATACTGAAAAATGATGGACAAAGTGATTCAATGATCTATTAGTCAGAAACTCTACAGTAAATCTAATGAAGAACAGAAAAGATTTTCCAATGCAGCAGAAACCTGTTAAACAGATTGCACTGGTGTATGGAAATGTCATTTTCTTAACAGCTCTATAACACAGATAAATAGTGGCTTAAGGAGAGAGATGGCCTTTGATGAACCTCATACGTTCTTATGATCTCCGTTTGTGAACCCTGCCTTCTAGAGGTTTATTCCACATATTCAAGCAATACTTGTTTTTAGATAAACAATAACAAAAATTGGTCTTTCCCTGGGTACATCTGTCCACTTGACAGGTTTATTTGTCTATATACTTTAAGAGGTCTTTCTTCTCAGAGGCATTTCATGAAATACCACTCTGCGATATCAGTGAGGAAATCTATTCATTAAACAGATATAGCCTTTTAACCTATTCAGTTCTGTATTGTGCTTGACGTTTTGATCTGTTTAGATTCTTAGCAATTTTATACCTTAAGGTGATATTTGTTTCTTAAGGAGACATCTGAATTGTCATAAGTATGATGCATTATTTATTTATTTTTTTTTCCATCAAATCTGTTTTATTAAAAATGATCTGTTCATTAACCTGTTAGAAACTTGGTGTCTTGGTGTCTCTACAGTAAGGAGCAGCAAAAACATTCTTCAGAAAAAAACCAAACATGTACAACTGTACAGATGGCACGGATGCATAATACAAAGATTGGCAAACACACTATTATTGCTATACTACTCCTCTGTTGCTCCTCTTGTTCAGGAGGGTCAGCATGTGACAAAGATATTGGAAGATACAACTAGTACTCAAACAAGGGTGACACCTTTGAAGTTATCTCAGGGGAAGAGCCTCAAAGGATATGAAGCAGAGGGGAAGCCTTGCAGCTTCAATTTCATCAGGACAAATACAACTGCTATCAAAAAGAAAAATGAAATATTGGCTGCCTTTGTAATTTTTTTTTTTTTTAATAAAATTCCTGGCATAGGGACAAAATTGGAAAGAGAAAGTAGCAAAACCTGTTTAGGTAGGGGAAAAGCTTTAGAAAGTTTAGAAGGATTAGTAGACAGAAGTAGACGCATAATGTTTTGAATGGCATTTCTACTGTGTTGCAACAGTTCCTAAGCAAAGTGCAAGAGAGTTTTTATTGTCATGAGATTTACTTGGTAAAATTTAATGTAGTTCTTGTCAGCTTTGACTACTGGAAGTATCAATAAAATGTCAAATTGTACTTGACTTCAATCCTAAATGGTTATGAAAACAATCTAAATTTAAAATAATTATAGCTTTTCTTTCCTGCCCCTCTTTTTTTTTTTGTCAGTAAAGCTCCTTGTATGAGATTGTTTGGGAGGATCTACATTTGTTTTTTCTGCCTCAAGTCTGGTGATTCACTGAGGTTTACATCACCACTGAAATGTTCTTTTCTTAGAAATCAGTAGCTGAGGTCTGGAGTAGAAGCCGAACTTTTTAATTATGTCTTGAAGTAATGTAATTGTGGTTTTTAATGGCTCATAGATCTCTTTGACAGATCATCTGAGTTTGTGGAAAGTTTTTAAAGCAATGAAATAAATTTCTTGGACAGTTAGCTAGCAAAAAGAGAAAGCATTGATGTTAATTGGAGTGTAGATGTAATATCACCTAATTGCTCTGTCTTTTTGTGGGATGTTTTACACATTGAAGATTTTGGCCAGGAGCGTGGTAAAGGGGAGCATAAGAAAAGATGCCTGCTGCTCCTTCAGTGATATTTTATGTTCCTGGTGTCTCAATGAACATATCAGCTCTGGTTACATAATAAATTCAGCATTGCCAGCCCTGGCTATGTAGAGAGTGAGTCTGGGAAGTCTTCTGAAGGCTAGGATATGTTGGCTGATAATACAGGACAACAGAGTCATAGCACCCTATTCCAACACTTAGTATGCTCTTCTCTACTACTTTGCAACATGGCTTTTGTTTCAAGCTCATAGCAAAAATATCCATTTAGGAAGTCTGCTTAGCCAACAAGGAGTTATAATAAATAATCTGAGAGTCCTTTCAGGCTTCAGAGGTCCATTAGCCTCTAGCTGAAGAAATCATCACCCACATAAAGATTCAGCAAGGTTTTTTTCAAGTGAAATAAACACTTTTCCCAGAAGCTTTGATTGAATGTGTCTCTAAATGTCATGGCTTCAGTATTAGTAGTAACTGCTGATGTTGGTTAGGCTAATTCTGGGTGACACTAACCAAACACATTCCATTTACTGTCCAGGTGGGTCTACCATCCTGCAAGGAAGTCCCTGTGCCTATTAACATCCTTTTCATTAGTGATTTTATTATTTGTGTGAAATACAGTGCAACAGGACAAAAGACAGTTCAGAAAGGAAGAGATTTATCTCATTTCCTAAGGCATTACCAGCATGAGTTGCATCTTTTTTTTTTCTGTTCGATAAGTTGTTGCAGTTGTCAAAAAATTTGGCCTGAGCCTGTTCTCAAGAATCAGCACAAATCAGGAGAACAGAATTTTCTAGATTTAATCTCTTGTTAATAAGGAGAAAAATGAGAAATATAATGGAAAATAGTCGATATATGTTACTGGAACTATTGTTACATTTTTTCCTGAAAAGACTCTTGGGAAAAAAAGAAAACAGCAACAACAACAATACATTCTTTGCAAAAGACACAGAATAACCATATGTATGCAATGGAGAATGGTAGGCAGAAAAGAGGCTTCCCAAGGAAATCTTGGGCAAAGAGCAGCATAGGTATTTCAAAAGGAAGGTAAGTTTCATCCAAAGCCCTAAGTAAATAAAATCCAGCATTAAAAACTCTTTCTAAGATGACAGAATATCTTCCTGAAGTTACTTAATTCTTCAATATTGACACACAATAATTAGGAAGAGTTCAACTCCATAAGATATTAAAATAATCTCTGAAATATTAATTGAAGTGGCATCGCATTTGTAGTTAAGGGCCAGCCCTGACATCCTAAAATGAAGAAGGGAGTGAGAAGGGACAATGTTATATATTACTGTGATCTTTACTGCTATTATTGAGGTAACATCACTTGACAAGATATTCAGCATCCTTTGGGCAAAAAGGTTGTCTGACTGTACAGAAAGAAACTGTCCATGAAATTTGACAAGGTAAGCCTGATTTGACAATGAAATCACAGAGAAGTCAAGTGACTCTTCCAACATAACAGAGTTCTCAAAGTTGAAGCAGGAGCAAGACCCCAACTTCCTCAGTCTTCTGCTTCCCGTTGGCACCAAAGTAACAGTGAAGCAGCATCAACCACCCCCAGCAGCCAAATGATCTTGTGGCAGTTTATCTGCCCCTCATTCTGGAGGTATCCACTGCTGCTCACATCAGACAGAATTGCCTAACATATGGTCACTGCTGTCAGTGACTTTCTGGTGTCAGATCAATAGCATAGCACCACTTTGGAGTTACAGCTCAGTTGGAGAAGAATTCTGGCATCCACATTTTAGAAGATAAATCCTGATATAGAGAGCCACGGGAATGACCCTTGAAAGAATTAAATGATGTTTGTCAAAGACAGCTCAGATCTTCTCAGGTATTAGCTCTTACCATCTGGTTCATACAATGTGCCAGGAAACTGTGAAAACTTAGAAACAATTACAATTTTCTTTCTCTTTTTTGCTCCTCAAAACTCCCTCATTTTTTAACCTTAAGGTGCACTGGACAAACCACATCAGATAACTAGAGGCAAAGCAGTTTCTCTTCTGTTTCAGTTGGATAAGAATCTGACTTCTAGTGTGAAACTATGATAGGATGCATGACTGCATCATTCCAGGGCTAAGCATTTGCCTTATAAATGTAGCAATTCTCTCATAAAAGGTGATTACACAACTATACATACATAATAAAATCTGTTCATGGCTTCTTGTCAACTTGATAAATAAGTACTGATGTTCTCTAGGAAATCTTAGCAAAGCTAAGATTGGAGGCTCTACCTCCATAAGGGAAGATTAGGAGTAAAGTGAAGGTTCCAGGATTTTAGATCCAGTAACATCATCATATTTCAATCTCACACCCCTGGAAGTCTCAAGGTCCAAGCTTACATCAGTTCCAAACAGATTCAGTTATATTTGAGCTAAAATAGAGAAAGGAAAGTAACTGCTGTCCAATCACTAGCCTTGAGCATTCACAATTTATTTTTCACTGGAATTCTCAGGTCATTTAAAGATTATCTTGTATGTTTGATTGGAAACCCACATCCTTTTGTAAAGGATACTAGAATTCACCTGCAACTCCTCTGTTCACTCTTGACTGGTGGTGACAAGGAGACAAGTTGAAATTTCGGGGGTGTTTCATGAAATACCACACTGTGCTTTCATCCATAAAAAAGTAGGACTTTCCTCTCCAAAAGCAAACATGGAAAGCATAGGTCTGAACTTTCATCAGCTCAGTGATTTCCTCTCCAAATTTAGACATGAGACTCCAAGGAATATATGACCTTGATGTTTGAATAAATCCCAGGCACCATAATATACCTCTTGCCTGCAGAATCTACTGCTCTTCAACCACCTTTCTGTGCTATTTTTTTGCCTTGGCTGGCAAAAGGCAAAACTTTTGTAAGGACAGAGAGTGAAGAGCAAAGGTACAGCTGAAGAACAAGCAACCACCACAATCCCTGACAGGCCATCCATGCTATCATTATGTTATCTCTTCTAAAAAAAGCCAACCCAGTCTTGTTTCCTTTTCTATGGAAAAACAAGACACTGCAAATCATGTTTTTAGGGTGCAAGTCAGGTACAGCTCCACTATCTGATAACTGACCCCAAATTCCCTCCAACTTTGGGTATGGGATGGTGAGAATCCCCACCAGAGCCTGCTCCTTCTGACTTGCAACTCCAGAGACATCTTTCCCAAGGGGAGTGACATGTAGTACTGAAAAATGAAAGGTTTTACCCTGATAACCCAGGAAAAACTCTTGATAACAGCAAACACTTTGGAGAGGACCCTAGGGAGTCCTAGGGCCTGTAAATTCTTCTGTCTAGGGAATGTAAGCTAATGAAAAAAGGGAAAAGCAGTCACCCTTGGAAATACACCAGTACTTTTTGAGCTCCTCAGGAGGAGTCAGGCTACAAGGATACAAGACACGTTAAGATGGGGCAGAAGAAAAGTCAGGTCTCTTGGGGTCTGTGCCTTGCTTTGCTGTAGACTCACAGCATGGTATTGGACAAGTCTGACTGAGAGTTTTTGGAGAAGAAATGATCCACAATGTGAAGAGCCCAGGA
>VWZO01012845.1:0-97580 GCA_013396975.1 Bucco capensis
AGAGGTCTAAGTCAGCTGGAGACAAGGCAGATTTTCCCCTTGGCTCACAGCAGGCTATGTCTGCCAGGACTTATCTCTTCCAATGGGCACATGTGGAAGCAGCACAGGAGATTCACCTTGAGCACTCTCCGCAACTTCGGCTTGGGGAAGAGGAGCCTGGAGGAGCGCATCCAGGAGGAGTGTCGATACCTCGTGGATGTATTTAGGGATGAGTAGGGAGAGTGCCATGGCCCTCCTATGCACTGCTGAAAGCAGGAACCAGTATCATTTCACCCATGATTCACTGCATGCTGAAAAATACCCCTCCTTGCAAACAATAATAGCAACCTGCCACCTTCCCAGCTCCCTTTTACAGGGTTTTTGCCTTCAAACTCTCTGCTGAACACAGCTAGGTAAAACCCAAAGCATTCTTCAGAGCCCACGTTCAGCCTACTGCTCTCTAGAACATCACTGAAAAATCCCATATGTGTGTAGACACCAGTGATCTCAATGAATTCCAATTATGTCTGCTACTCTGCAGAACTTGTTTTCCAAACTAAAGTAACATGTCCACAATCTGGTTGAGCTAGGACTACTGGGGCTGACCAGCCAAGCTTGCCCAGCTCATCGGGGTGGTGAGGTGGCCCAAAAGAGCAGTGACATAGTAAGATGCCCATAAGCACCCACTCATTCAACTTGTTATTGTGGATTATTTTCCCTCTGACAGCTGTCTTTTCTTCTCCTTTTCTGTGAAGACTAGAGGAGAAGTGATCATTCCCTTTTTCCTTCTCTAGGGAACCCTTTCAACCCTCAGCTGCAAATCACTAATGCTGTTTCAAACATCATCTGCTCCATCACCTTTGGCAATCGCTTTGACTACCATGACGAGGACTTCCAAAACTTGCTGCTGCTACTGGACGAGGCAGTTAGACTCCATGGGACCATCATGAGCAAGGTAAAGCCCTTGTTCCACCAGCATGGATGGTGTGCAGTTTTGTAGGGCCATACCTTTTTCCCTGGAGTCAATCTTGAAACTCATAACATTTTTCATCAGGAAACTTCATTGTCATTTCTTATTCCTTTGTACAGGGTAGATTTGTTGTAGTTTTTTTCTCTCTTGGAATCTCAGAATTCTTAGGGTTGGAAGGGACCTTCAGAGGTCATCATGTCTAATACCCTTGCATTGAGCAGTGGCATCTTCAATTAGACCAGGCTGCTCAGAACACTGTCCAACCTGACCTGGAATGCTAACAGTGTTGGACCTTCTGCCATTGCTCTGGGCAACCTCTTCCTTATTTTCAAGCTCTGCAATACTCATGTTGTTCTCACTCATCCAACACTACCTTTAGTACCCACTGACTGCCAATCTCCCTGCTGTAAAATCATGTGATACATAAGTTGCTCCATGCTGTGAACATCAATCCCTCTTAATGCTTTTCTGGAGCTGAGTTAATTCCACCAACTCCAGCCATTTAGTAACGACGGCACTGTAGGATTCTCAAGGGTTTAGAACAGAAGGGGTTTTGCAGTCCTTATTCAACTTGTCTCTCCTTTTATATCTGAAGCTCTACAGGTTTTTCCCATCTATAATGAAGTTTTTACCTGGATCCCACCAAACCGTTCTTAAAAACTGGAGCTCGATGAAAAGTTTTGTGAAAGAGAAGATCAACAAACACAAGGAAGACTGGAACCCCTCTGAGAGCCGGGACTTCATTGACAGCTACCTGCAGCAGATAGCCAAGGTCAGCAAGGCAGAGCAAACCCTTCTGCAGCAGAGCTTAGAAATCAGTAAGGATGAGAGAGGAGCACAAATGCTCCATCTGAGCTGCCTGAGAGGTTATTTATTGAGCTTAGGCTGAGAATAAGGTGCAGGTCAAACTTCAGTGCGATGGAGGTGCTGGGAACCCAGCAGTTTCTGCCCCAAATGCTTAGGTTGGCTTGGACTAAGCCTGGTGTCAGAGCAGCCCTCCATGTTCCTCAGACACTAACACAGCATTTTTATTTTTGTTTTTGAAGGACAAGAGCAGCAGCTTCCAGGAGGAAAACCTTGTAGCAATCGTGCTCGAACTGCTTTTTGCCGGGACGGAGACCACTGCCACAACCATGCGCTGGGCTCTGCTCTACATGGCCATGCATCCAGAAATACAAGGTAGGATTAGCAGAAGGTCTGTGGGTTTTCCTTGCTTTTAGCCCTCAGAACTCACAGTATCAAGGGGTTTGGCTGATGCCTGCTCTTTCCACCAGCCCGGGTGCAAGCTGAGATCGATATGGTCATTGGGCAGGCACGACAGCCATGCCTGGAGGACAGGAACAACATGCCCTACACCAATGCTGTCATCCATGAGGTGCAGAGGAAAAGCAACATCATGCCTTTCAGTATGCCAAGAATGGCAACAAAGGGCTCAGTCTTGGATGGCTTCCACATACCGAAGGTAACATCACTCCTGTGGATTGAAACTTTTGCAGGAGACACTCAGGTCCCCAGGCATGGTCTTCCAGGCCAGAACACTCCTGCCCAGACAGGAGAGACAGACAGAGCATCTCAGCCTTGTCCAGAGTACAATCCTAGTGAACGTGTGGGTATACCATTCAGTGTTCTCCTATAGGTTGAACTTGTCGCTGATGGTGACAAGTTTGGGTTGCTCACTACAAGAAGGACTTTGAGCTGCTGCACCATGTCCAAAGAAGGGCAACAAAATTGGTGAAGGGTCTAGAGCACAAGTTTTATGAGGAGCAGCTGAGGAAACTAGTCTGGAGACAGGAGGCTCAAGAGGGACCTTCTCACTCTTTACAACTACTTTAAAGGAGCTTGTAGTGAGGTAGGGCTTAGTCTCTTCTTCCAAGTAACTTGTGATAGGACAAGAGGAAATGGTTTCAGGTTGAGCCAGAAGAGGTTCAGATTAGGTATTAGGAAGAATTTCTTCAGCAAGAGGCTTATCAGGCATTGGAACAGGCTACCCAGGGAGGTGGTGGAATCACCATCACTGGAAGAGTTCAAAAAAAGCAGAGATGTGGTGCTTGGAGACATAGTTTAGTGAGTATGGTAGTTCTGGGTGGAGATTTAGACTCTATGGATTCAGAGTTGTTTTGCAACCATGATGATTCTACTATATCACAGCAGATAAAAACTGCTGATGAGGGAAAACATGGGTGTATAATCATTGGCCCTTTGAGGAGACATGAAGTAGGGAACACTAACCATGCAGAGGTGGCTGTTGGACAAATAGTTGCAGCAGGATTTGAGTTTGGGTGTTGTTGAATGGAGAGGAGATTGGAATATAAAAAGGCCTCTCTTGCTGTCAGTAACACAAAAAGTGAAACCGATTTTTCTTTTTCCTCCTTTTAGGGCACTGTTGTGATCACAAATTTAACCTCTGTGATGTTTGACAAGAATGAGTGGGAATCTCCTGACACTTTTAACCCTGAGCATTTCCTGAAGGATGGACAGTTCTGGAAAAGGGAGGCTTTTATGCCATTTTCTCTAGGTAAGATTTACTGGATTTTGGTGCTTTTGCACTGAGGCATTGGGATGGGGCTTCCAATGGCACAGTGGAGATGCAGAGGAAAATAGCAGTTGAAAGGTCAGATGCTGGCAGTAGTCTAGGAGGTGCTGCTTAATCAGTTATGTAGCCATCTCGAAACACTACAGCCACATTCTAGCCCTTTCTATTCATATGCAGAGAAGATAAGGTTGTATTAAAAGACCATAAAAATGCCAGAGACCCTAGAAACACCTTCACCAAGACAAAGAACATCTCTCTGTGCTCCTGCTTCCACATGGCCAAGTTCACTGGGGCATACCAGCATCAGCCAACTTTGCTGGCAGCATTATTTGGTGTAGCTCAAACCAATCATCTTTGCCAACGTGGACATGTCCATACAATGTGTGTCAGCACAGCTTCTCCAAGCAGGACAGGATAAAATGCCTGTGCACATGGCTAAACACACATGGCCTCCAAAAGTCATGGAATTCAAGGGACAGCCCGTGCCATAACATCAATGCCTTTACTGAGGAGCTCACTTTGGGTGGTAAAACTCATTCTGGGAAGGGGGTAACAAAGTTGGACCATGTTCCTAAGGGAAGGGAGAGGCTGGCAGTGACAGCAGCTGGGCAGCCAGCACAGGCTGAGGAGGCCATGGGTGGTTGTCTCCACAGGGAAACGTCCTGCCTGGGAGAGTTGTTGGCTCGCTCCGAGCTCTTCCTCTTCTTCACGGCTCTGCTCCAGAATTTCACCTTCCAGGCACCTAAGGGCACCAAGCTCAGTCTCCAGCCCAAGCTGGGTATCACAGTGGCTCCACAGCCCTACAAGATCTGTGCTGTGCCTCGGTAGGACATCGCAGCTACTGTCATCACAGGGGATGTTCTTTGGCCTGGATGCTGGAACTGAGCCCACAGTGCCTTGCCTGGGCACTGGTAATGACTGGTTTGTCTCTTCCAACCTTAATGATTCTGTGATTATGTGAAATCCACATTTTATGTAGCTATCACTCTCCATTTTGAGGATGCCTCCATGACACTATCTCAAAGAGAACATAAAAGATCTGTGGAGTTTTCATCATCTGTGATGTTTTCAAAGCCATTCAGGACTAGGTTCCTCTCCATTTTTTATTCACTCTGCTGTAGGTCTGACCTTTGCTATGTGGCTACAGCTTGTATTATTTGTGCTGCCTTAGCAAACAGATGTTGCTCTCTTCCCTTTCAAACTTTCATTTCTTTGTACCTTTTGGGTTTCCTTCACAATTCATGAAGAGAATAAATGACAGAAGTTGATGTCTTTTTCTTTTCTTTTTTCTTTTAAATCAGTTGGGAGAGAAAAACAAAACCAAAACCATTTTTAATGTGATTATCCCTTACCATAAAGACAGAAGGCATGAATCTGTTTATTTTTGAAGTGGAATATCTCATGTGAGTGAGGGGGAACATGAGCATCTCCACTGGCTGATGCCTGAGTGTGCGTAGAAGTCAGAGGTAAAAAAGAGAGATTCTTCTCAAAAACAGTTTTTTCCTCTTTAAGTTCCACGATAAAACTGTGATTTAACTTTTCAAGCTTCTCAAGTGTTAAAGGTTATGCAGCAGCTTTACTGTCTGTTGCTTCTCTGCATCGTCTTCAGCACTGAAATGTACAACAGCCTTAAGTGAGGTCCTCAAAAGAGAGAAGCACAAGGTGGCAGCTGACAACTGCAAACAATCCCATGGTGCAGTAGCAAGCTGCTGCTGCAAATGTGCCTGATTCTTTACAGTCAAATGCCACACATAGGTCAAAATTCAATGCGGGGTACATGCACGATTATCTCCCTCTGTCTCCAGCCCACGTGGCCATGACACACTCAACCTTTAACCAATGAGACAGATGGTTTATAAAATCTGACCTCTGATGTCCTCACTGATGTGGGGCTTGGTCTGAGACTCTTCATAGCACTGAATGAGCTTCTGCAAATAAGGAAGTCACAAAGTGCTTGGAGCAGCTGGAGTCTCCCCAGCACTGTGAAGCCAATTTAGGGGCACAGCACAGTGAAGGCATCAAGGTGAGGAGACAATGGGGTTCACAGCCACCCACAGGGTCATGGGAATGGAATGGGAAGGATGCTGGAAGGTTTTAATCCTAGTCCCACAAAGCTTGTTCCTGTTCTTTAGATAAGTACATGTGTCACTATGGTTTTGTAAAAGGTAGGAGAGGAAAGGGGGTTTTGGGAGTGCTTTGATTTGTTTATTGAGGTTTCATTAATAGATCAAAGGAAATGCTTGAGTCTAATCAAGAAGATATTTAATCAAATGATCCTTGCTGAAACCAAGGAAAGCAGAAATCTAAAAGTAGCCTTCATGCCAAGTCAGCACAAGTCACTCCATGTTATGTTCTGTTGTGTTTGTAGCTGTTCCAGCACGTTGTCCACCTCCCCCTACCCCTGTGGGGTTTCAGAGGTGCCCTGTGAGCTCAGCCTGCCCTGACCTGCCGTGTGACACATCCCTGTGGAGCTCCACCATCCAGCCATGCTGCAATTCCTCTGGGAAAGCATCTCCTTCCAGATGTTCCTTGTCTTCCTCACTGTATTCCTGCTTGTTGCTGACTACATGAAGAACCGAAAGCCAAAGAACTTCCCTCCCAGCCCCTTCGCCTTCCCTTTCTTGGGTAGCATCCAGATGATTAACTTCCGTGATCCTCTATCTGCAGTGAACAAGGTACAAGGATAGTGGGCACTGTGGGATTTTGGCTACACATACCTTGCAGTGCTATGAAGGAGTTAACCCAAACCCCATGGCCCAGGAGGAGTCAGAGGAGCTCACCCTTAGGTGGCCAGGAGGTTTGCCCTTGGTCAACAGCAATGTGGATGAAGCTTACCTGAGTACAAAAGGATAAGCATGGACTGATCCTTTTGGCAAAAGACACGACACAGTACCATGGGTGCAATCGCAGCTGTGGAGCCCTGTAGGTCTGACTGGGGACTGGAAAGGCCTTGGGGAAGGGAGTGAAACAAAAGCTGGAGGCATAGAGGACTGAAAAATCAAAACTGCAGAGTTAGTTAGCAGATGGTGCCTCACTTGGCTTTCTTGGGTTTTATTGTTCTCTCTCTATTCATCACTATTATTATTAGATGTTATTATATTTCAATTCTTAAACTGTTCTCATTGCAATACAGGAGGTTTATTTTATTTCTGCCCACTTCTCCTCCCCATCCCATCAGAAAGGGAGGAGGACTGAGTGAGTGGCTGTGTGGTGCTTAATTGCTGCCTGGGGTTAAACCACAACACACAATTAAGCAGACCTTTGTGAAAACAACTCACCTCTTGCTCTCAACTTCCCTTATTTTCACCCATGTTCCCTGCAAGGGCTGTCCTTGTCGCAACACACACTTTCATTCCAAATTAAATCCCTTTTTATATCCCACCCTTCCCAGCTTCATGCAAAATATGGAGATGTCTACAGCATAAGGATGGGGAGCACAGCTTTTGTGACCGTAAGTGGGCTGCGGATGATTAAGGAAGTTCTTGTAAACCAAGGGGAAAACTTCATAGATCGCCCTGAATTTCCCTTTGCTGAAGACACCTTCAGCAAGATGGGTGAGTTATCCCTCAGGACACATATGTGTCAGCTGGAAGGTCAAAGCACTGACACTGCAGAGGTCTAAGTCAGCTGGAGACAAGGCAGAACCCTGGAGATTTTCCACCTTGGTGGAGAGATCTGCCTTAGCTCACTGCAGGCTATGTCTGCCAGGACTCATCTTTTCCAGTGGGCACTTGTGGAAGCAGCAGAGAAGATTCACCTTGAGCACTCTCCGCAACTTCGGCTTGGGGAAGAGGAGCCTGGAGGAGCGCATCCAGGAGGAGTGTCGATACCTCGTGGATGTATTTAGGGATGAGCAGGGTGAGTGCCATGGCCCTCCTATGCACTGCTGAAAGCAGGAACCAGTATGGCCCACTGTCATTTCACCCATGATTCACTGCATGCTGAGAAATACCACAGCTTGGTCTGATGCTAGCAAACTGCCACCTTCCCAGCTCCCTTTTACAGGGCTTTTGCCTTCAAACTCTCTGCGGAATGCAGCTAGGTAACACCCAAAACGTTCTTCAGAGCCCACCTTCAGCCTACTGCTCTCTAGAACATCTCTGGAAAATCCCATGTCTGTGTGGACATCAGTGTTCACAATGCATTTAAATGATGTCTGCTATTCTGCAGAACTTGTTTTGCAAACTAAAGTAACATCTCCATGATCTGATTGAACTGGACTGCTGGGGCTGACCAGCTAAGCTTGGCCATCTCTTGGGTGTGGTGAGGTGACCCACAAGAGAAGTGACATAGTAAGATGCCCATCAGCACCCATTCATTCTACTTGTCATTGTGGAATATTTTCCCTCTGACATCTATCTTTTCTTCTCCTTTTCTGTAAAGAATACAGGAGAAGTGATCATTCCCTTTTTCCTTCTCTAGGGAGCTCTTTCAACCCTCAGCTGCAAATCACTAATGCTGTTTCAAACATCATCTGCTCCATCACCTTTGGCAATCGCTTTGACTACCATGATGAGGACTTCCAAAACTTGCTGCAGCTACTATACAACACAGTTAGACTCCATGCAACCATCGCAGGCCAGGTACAGCCCTTTTGCCACCAGCATGGATGGTGTGCAGTTTTGTATGGCCATAGCTTTTTCCCATGATTCAACTTTGAAACTCATAGTATTTCAATCAGCAAACTTCATTGTCATTCCTTCTTTTGCACAGGGTAGATTTGACATAGTTTTTTTTCTCTCTCTTTTTGTATCCAAAGCTCTACAACTCTTTTCCATATATAATGAAGTTCTTACCTGGATCCCACCAAACCATGTTAAAAAATTGGAGGTTGATGAAAAGTTTTGTGAAAGAGAAGATCAACAAACATAAGGAGGATTGGAACCCCTCTGAGAGCCGGGATTACATTGACAGCTACCTGCAGGAGATAGCCAAGGTCAGCAAGGCAGAGCAAACCCTTCTACAGCAGAACTTAGAAACAGTAAGGATGAGAAAGGAGCATCCTTCTCCATCTGAGCTGCCTGAGTGGCCATTTATGAGCTTAGGCTAAGCCTCAGGTTAGGAGCAAACATCAGTGTGACGGAGATGCTGGGAGCCCCAAATGCTTGGGTTGGCTTGGACTAAGTCTGGTGTCAGAGCAGCCCTAGCTTTTCCTGAAATGCTAACACACTTTTTTTGTGAAGGACAACAGCAGCAGCAGCACCTTCCATGAGGAAAACCTTGTAGCATGTGTGCTTGACCTGTTCTTCGCTGGGACAGAGACTACTGCCACAACCATCCGCTGGGCTCTGCTCTACATGGCCATGCATCCAGAAATACAAGGTATAATTAGCAGAAGGTCAATGGTTTTTCCTTGCTTTTAGCACTCAGAGCTTTGTGAGACACTTTTGATTCAGAGAAAAACTGAGAGTCCTGCTGCACTCACACAAAAGAGGTGCAACGGGTGGCAGGTGTCTCCGGTTGGTCCTTGTGGGATCCTCACAGCAATCACCTTCCAGTGCTCCAAGAGGTTTTTCTCTTGGACCTTGGCTGATGCCTGCTCTTTCCACCAGCCCGGGTGCAAGCTGAGATCGACACAGTCATTGGGCAGGCACGACAGCCATCCCTGGAGGACAGGAACAACATGCCCTACACCAATGCTGTCATCCATGAGGTGCAGAGGAAAAGCAACATCATCCCTTTTGGTGCGCCAAGAATGACAACGAAGGACACAATCTTGGATGGCTACCACATACCAAAGGTAAGCCCACTCCCTAGCACTGCTGCAGGAGGCTCCCACATCCCCAGGCATAATCCCCCAGGCCAGGTTGCTCCTGCACAGACAGGAGGGACAGAAACACAGCATCTCAGCCTTGTCCAGAGTGCAATCCTCGTGAGCATGTGAGTTTGCCATCCAATGTTCTCCCAGAACACTGAAAGGTGCAGAGCATAGAATGTTAACACAGCCTGTGCACACCACGGAGGCACAGATCCCATCTCACACTGCTTTTAGAGGAAGTTTGGCCCAAATTTCAGCAGATAAAAAAGGCTGATGAGGGGAAAAAATGGGTGTATAATCATTGCCCTTCTGAGAAGACATGAAGTAGGGAACACTGGCCATGCAGAGGTGGGTGCTGGATAAATAGTTGCAGTAGAATTTGGCTTTGGATGTTCTTGATGAGACTGGAAGATAAAGAAGGTATCTCCTGTTGTCAGTGTGTCAAGGGTTAGGGCTGGGCTGACTACTAATCCAGTGACAGATGCTCTCTCTTACCTCCCTTTTCCCCCACTCCAGGAAGGAAACAGGGAATTAACAGAGACACACACTTGTGGATTCAAAATGAAAACTTAAAGCTACTTTAATGGCAATAATAACAATAAAATGAAATATATATACAAATAGATACAAAACCAAACCCAATGCCCCCCCCTTGATGACAACTCTGTCACTAGCATCACTGATACTGTGATAGAAGGAACCAGCAGTAGAGAGGAATGAAACTCAGGAGCTGGATCCTGGAACTTGATTCAGGAACTCATGGATTGAGATCAAGGAAGAACAGACAGAGTCCTGCAACAGCAGAGCTGGACTTTTGATCCTCACAAAGAGAGCTACCAGTGCACCACATCAGATGGCTCCAGTGCTCAACCTTCAGGGAGGGAGGAAGCCTAAACCTCTGCTTTTTTGTATTTGCTGTTAGTTAGGTGCTAAATAGCTTACTCCTGCACCTGCCCTGCTTGGGTCTTAGGCTTTATGTAAGACACAAAGCTGATCCAAGATCCAAGCTTGGTACTGGAGCTGGCTGTAATGAGCAACTGGCCTTAGTTCTAACTCAAACCAGGACACAGTGACAAAAAAGGTGAACCTGATTTTTTTTCTTTTTCTCCTTTTAGGGCACTATTGTGGCCACAAATTTAACCTCTGTGTTGTTTGACAAGGATGAGTGGGAATCTCCTGACACTTTTAACCCTGAGCATTTCCTGAAGGATGGACAGTTCAGGAAAAGGGAGGCTTTTATGCCATTTTCTCTAGGTAAGATTTGCTGGATTTTGGTGCTTTTGTACCGAGGCATTGGGATGGGGCTTCCAACAGTTCAGTGGAGATAAAGAGGAACAGAGCAATGGGAAGAGCAGATGTTGGCAGTACTCTGGGAGGTGCTGCTCAAGCAGTGATCACTGTAGCCACCACAGGGCACCCCAGCCAACAACTTCCCCACGGAGGTTGCTTTTAGCAGCCCTGTTTCACATACCAGAATCACACACATTCCCTGGTGCCTATCTTTGGTGTCATGGAACTCAAGGGACATCCTGTGCCACAATACAAATGCCTTTACTGGGGAGCTCACTTTGGGTAGTAAAACTCATTCTGGGAAGGGGTAACAGAGTTGGACCGTGCTTCTAAGAAAAGCAGAGGTTTTCTCAGCAGTGATAGCAGCTAGGCAGCCAGCACAGGCTGAGGATGCCATGGTGGTTGTCTCCACAGGGAAACGAGCCTGCCTGGGAGAGTTGTTGGCTCGCTCCGAGCTCTTCCTCTTCTTCACGGCTCTGCTCCAGAATTTCACCTTCCAGGCACCCAAGGGCACCAAGCTCAGTCTGCAATTCCAGCTAGGAGCCACATTGGCCCCATTGCCCTACAAGATCTGTGCTGTGCCTCGGTAGGATGTTGCATCTACTGTCATCTCTGGGGAAACTCCTTTGGCCTGGATGCTGGGAACTGAGCCCTTGGTGCCTTCCCTGGGCATAGGTAATGACTGCTTAGCTCCAGGGAGAGGATGGATCACTGCTTTCTTTCTACTAAAGCACTTAAAAATCATTTCCTGTACAAACAGACCTTGCACTTTGTATCACTTGAGAAAGGTGATTAGCCTGGGAGGAGCCAGAGCACTTTCAGGCTTACCACATGGTTCTGTAAATGCAGGGGAGCTTGAGGCTTTCCTAAGTTTACAATGGATGTGCATGCTTCACAGTGGCAAGAGAAGGAGCAGCACTTTAGAGACTGCACTGATTGCAGGCTGTGCCTGACAACTGTGGAAGAGCAATACCAACCCTTGCTTTCTCTCATTAATAGAGGTATTAATTACCCTTGGCTTTTGATTTGGTTATCCTTGACACATAACCTCTCAAAGACCAAAGTCACTGTACAACATCTCTTTTCTTGTGCACCAATAAATCCTTTCCAAAACATTTTGTCATGAAGCCATCCTCTAAATGAAGACCAACACAGGCCACATCCAGCACTTGCTGTACCCTTCAGCTGTGCCCCAGGTTTTGGGGAGGGAGGTGTCAGGGTGCTAGGAGCCCAACCTGGGCAGAGGCAGCCAGACAGTGCCTGACCCATCTCACTGTGGCCAAGTCCTGTTGGGCCACAGCAATTAGGAGTGTAACTCCCACATGGAGCATGGACAATGCTCTGCACTCTGACAAATCTCTTGATAAAACATCTGTGCCTCTAGGGATAGAAGTCATGGGTCTTGCATCTTAGAATATGCTAAATCCTCCCTGTTTTGCCCAGCATCACTGAGTGGCTGCAGTCTCTGGTGGGGGCAAAGGGGTGAGCTCCAGCAACACACAGTGCACAGCTAAGAATGCTGCAGTCAACAATCTAGTGAACAATAGGGACCTTTGGAA
This sequence comes from Bucco capensis, assembly GCA_013396975.1. NCBI lineage: Eukaryota > Metazoa > Chordata > Aves > Piciformes > Bucconidae > Bucco > Bucco capensis. Next base: position 12,090 of record VWZO01012845.1, read on the forward strand.
AATACCAGCAACAAATTTCTGTTATTTTAAACTATCACATGCTGGGTCAAACTGCTCCAAGACTAATAACTGATGGTTAACACCAGTAAATGCTTTGACTCAGTAACAGCTGAAGAATGGATCCCAGGAAGGCCTCCAGGAGCAAAAATCTGCCCCTCCTAGGAGTGGGACCATGGCACAACACAGCACTATTAACACAAACCTCCAGCTCCTGCTCACCTTCTGAAGAAAGAGGAGAAAGCACCTTTTCCTGTTCATTTTCAATTTTTCCTAGAATACTTTCAGAATGTTCATAGAGGAAGTAAATTTTCCCCAGCTTTTTGCAGAGAATTAAATGCTATACATAGCACTCTCTAACCTTCAAGCAACCCACACAAAACATTCTTTCAACATTTCACTACAGTCTTTAACATGGGACAAGCCCAACAACCATCACTGAGGTCCTTAAAAGAGAGAAAATGAACCCAAATCCTTCCCTGCAGCACAAGGTGGCAGCTGACAACCGCAAAAGGTGCTGTAATGGCAAAATATTGCTGAAAATGTCCATGATTCCTTCACAATAAAATGCCATATATTGGTCAAAATTCCATGTGGTATATCTGAATGATCAGTTCCCTCTCTCAGAGCCACTCTTAGGCAGGAAAATTCAGTGCATGCTGAATGCAGCTACCACCACATGCAGAGTTACACAACTGCTTTGGCTTTTCAGCACCTGCCTTAGCTCTGTTGGGCTTTGGACACAGTTTCACATCGAGCTACGAGTACAAAGGCCAAAATAGGCGGGATGGGATGGCTGGAGTGCTAGAGGCAGGGCCAGCCTCATGGGTGGAGCAAGTTGCTCTGTCTGCTGGAGATCAGGAAATTATAGTGCTTAGAAACATAGAAATCAACAGCCTCAGGCACATGGTGTAATTTTGGGTTGTGCTGTGCATAGACAGGAGTTGGACTCAATAATTGGGTCCTTGCCAACTCAGGACAGTCTGTAATTCTGTGATTCTACAACTCTATAACTCTGTGATTCTATAAACTGCTGCAGTTCCTGGATAAGAGTTTGCTTCCTCCCCACATTATTGTGACGCAATGAAACTTCAGCCAGTGAGTCAGATGCTTTATGCAATCTGATCTCAGATGTCCTGTGGGGCTTAATCTCACTGAGTGAGCTTCTGCAAGCAAGGATATCAGAGAGTGCTTGGAGCAGCAGGAGCCTCCCCAGCAGTGTGAAGCTGATTTCAGAAGGCTGCACGGTGAGGGCACCAAGGTAAGGAGACAGAGGGGTTTGTACCAAGCCATGGGCTCACGGGAATGGCATGGCAAGGCTTCCTGAAGGTTAAAATCCTGGCCCCACAAAGCTTGTTCCTGTTCTTTAGACAAGGATGTGGGTCACTGGGCTTTTGTAAAGCAGTGGTGGGAAGTGGGAGGGGAAAGGGGAGCTGGGAGTGGTTTGTATTGATTTTCAGAGTTTGGTTTTTTTAACAGATTAGAGGAAATGCTTGAGTCTGTTGATGAAAAGATTTAATTAAATTTTTGCTGAATCTAAGGAAGCAGAACTCTAAATAAAACCTTCATGCCAGTTTAGCAAAAGCCAATCAATGCCATCTTGTGTTGTGTCCACAGCAGTACCAGCACATTGCCCACATCACCTACCCCCTCATCCCTGGAGGGGATTCAGAGGTGCCCTGTGAGCTCAGCCTGGCCTGGCCTGCCGTGGCACACATCCCTGTGGAGCTCCACCATCCAGCCATGCTACAATTCCTCTGGGAAAGCATCTCCTTCCAGATGTTCCTTGTCTTCCTCACTGTCTTCCTACTTGTTGCCGATTATATGAAGAACAGAAAACCAAAGCACTTCCCTCCCAGCCCTTTCACCCTCCCCTTCGTGGGCCATATCCATGTGATGAACTTCCGTGATCCTCAATCTGCAGTGCAGAAGGTACAGGGTTTGTGGGTACCTTGGGGCAGGGGACAGAGGGGATTGTGAACACAAACTTTGCAAAACAGGGAAGGGATTAACCCAAACCCCATGGCCCAGAAAGAGTCAAGGATGGTGAGCAATAGCATTATGCTTCACTTGTCATTCTTGGGTCTTAATTTTCTCTCCATTCATTCCTATTATCACTTTTATTAGTAGTACTTGTTGTATTACATTTTTTTTATTTAATCTTAAAACTGTTCTCATTGCAAACACAGCAGTTTTATTTTCTTTCTGCCCACTTCTCCTCCCCATCCCATCAGGAAGGGAGGAGGACTGAGTGAGTGGCTGCGTGGTGCTTAATTGCTGCTTGGGGCTAAACAACAACACTGAGTCATTCAGACCATTGTGCAAACCTCCCATCCCCTACCTCCCACCCCCAGCTTCTTTACTTGCACACATGTTCCCTGCCAGGGCTGTCCCTGTCCAAGCACACAATTCGTTCCTTCATAAACCTCTTCTGTGTATTTCCCACCCTTCCTAGCTCAGGGAAAAACATGGAGATATCTTCAGCACACGTGTGGGGAGCACATGGTTTGTGTTTGTAAATGGGCTGCGGCTGGTTAAGGAAGTTCTTGTAAACCAAGGGGAAGACTTCCTAGACCGTCCTGAACTGCCTCTCGCCAAGGAGATCTTCAACAACATGGGTGAGTTATCCCTCAGGACACATATCTGAGATGGAAGGTCAAAGCACTGACACTGCAGACAACTGAGACAGCTGCAGATAACGCAGATCCCTGGAGCTTTTTCGCCTTGGTGGAGGGATCTGCCTTGGCTCACAGCAGGCTATGTCTGCCAGGACTCATCTCCTCCAATGGGCACTTGTGGAAGCAGCACAGGAGATTCACCTTGAGCACTCTCCGCAANGTGAGGTGACACAGGAAGATGCCCTTCAGCACCTGTTCATTCCATTTGTAATTGTGGAATATTTTCCCTCTGACAGCTGTATTTTCTCCTTTTCTGTGAAGACTAGAGGAGAAATGATCATGCCCTTTTCCTTCTCTAGGAAACCCTTTCAACCCTCAGCTGAAAATCACTAATGCTGTTTCAAACATCATCTGCTCCATCACCTTTGGCAATCGCTTTGACTACCATGATGAGGACTTCCAAAACTTGCTGCAGCTACTGGACAAGACAATTCGGCTCAATGGGGACATCACGAGCCAGGTAAAGCCCTTGTGCCACCACCATGGATGGTCTTGGTTTTGTAGGGCCATGGCTTCCCTAGGGTCAACCTCAAAATCATAGCATTTTCATCACCAAATTTTATTGTCATTCCTTATTCCTTTGCACAGGTTAGGTTTGCCATAATTTTGTTCTGCTTCTGAATCAATAAATGCTTTGGGTTGGAAGGGACCTTCAAATGTGATCATGTCTAACACCCCTGCATTGGCAGCATCTTAAACTAGATCAGGCTGCTCAGAACCCTGTCCAACTTGACCTGGAATGTAAACAGGCATGGGGGCTCTACCATCGCTCTGATCAACCTCCTCCTTATTCTCAAGCTCTGCAGTGTTCATATTGTTCTCGCTCACACAGCATCAACTTTACAGCTATTAACTGCCAGCCTCCTTGCTGTAACATCATGGTATACACAAGTCATTTCACATTAGGAACATGAATCCCTCTTAATGTTTTCTGGACCTGAGTTATTTCCACCAACTCCAGCCATTTAGTAATGATGGCACTGTAGGATTCTAAAGGGTTTATAACAGAAGGGTTTTGCATTACATTACTCAACTTGTCCCTCTCTTTTTGTATCCAAAGCTCTACAATTCTTTCCCATCAATAATGAAGTTCTTTCCTGGATCCCACCATACCATTTTTAAAAACTGGAAGTTGATGAAAAGTTTTGTGAAAGAGAAGATCAACAAACATAAGGAGGATTGGAACCCCTCTGAGAGCCGGGATTACATTGACAGCTACCTGCAGGAGATAGCCAAGGTCAGCAAGGCAGAGCAAACCCTTCTGCAGCAGAACTTAGAAATTGGTAGAGATAAGAAAGGAATATAAATGCTCCATCTGAGCAGCCATTTATGAGCTTATGCTCAGCATCAGGTTTAGGGCAAACATCAGTGGGATGGAGGTGCTGGGACCCAGTAGCTTCTGCCCCAAATGCTTGGGTTGGCTTGGACTAAGCCTGGTGTCAGAGCAGCCCTAGCTTTTCCTGAAATGCTAACACACCTTTTTTTTGTGAAGGATGAGAGCAGCTTCCAGGAGGAAAACCTTGTGGCATGTGTGCTTGACCTGTTCTTAGCCGGGACGGAGACCACTGCCACAACCATCCGCTGGGCTCTGCTCTACATGGCCATGTACCCAGAAATACAAGGTAGGATTAGCAGAAGGTCAGTGGGTTTTCCTTGCTTTAAGCCCTCAGAACTTTGTGAGGCACTCAAGGTTCAGAGAAAAACTGGGAATCTCCATGTATTCCCACAAAAGTGGTGCAACAAATGGCAGGTGTCTAAGGTGTCAGAGCAATCGCCTTCCAGTGCTCCAAGAGGTTTTTCTCTTGGACCTTGGCTGATGCCTGCTCTTTCCACCAGCCCGGGTGCAAGCTGAGATCGACACGGTCATTGGGCAGGCACGACAGCCATGCCTGGAGGACAGGAACAACATGCCCTACACCAATGCTGTCATCCATGAGGTGCAGAGGAAAAGCAACATCATCCCTTTTAATGTGCCAAGAATGACGACGAAGGACACAATCTTGGATGGCTACCACATACCAAAGGTAAGCCCACTCCCTAGCACTGCTGCAGGAGGCTCCCAGGTCCCCAGGCATAATCCTCCAGGCCAGGTTGCTCCTGCAAGGACAGAAGGGACAGAAACACAGAAACACAGAAACCTTGTTCAGAGTGCACTCCTAATGAATACATGGGTTTCCTAGCCAATGTTCTCCAGAATGTTGAGAGGTGCATGGAAGTGTGGCACACCCCGTGAACACCATGGAGACACAGATCCCATCTCACACTGTTATTAGAGGAACTTTGGCCCAAGATTACAGCTGATAAAAGTGCTGATGAGGGGAGAAACATGGGCATGTAATCATTTCCCTTCTGAGCAGACACAAAGTAGAGAACACTGAGCATGCAGGGGTGGGTGTTGGACAAATAGTTGCAGTAGAATTTGACGTTGGATTTTCTTGATACAGAGGAGACTGGAAGATAAAAAGGCCTCTCCTGCTGTCAGTGGTACAAAATGTGAAATTCAGTTTTCTTTTCTTCCTTTTAGGGCATTATTGTGATCACAAATTTAACCTCTGTGTTGTTTGACAAGGACGAGTGGGAATCTCCTGACACTTTTAACCCTGAGCATTTCCTGAAGGATGGACAGTTCTGGAAAAGGGAGGCTTTTATGCCATTTTCTCTAGGTAAGATTTGCTGGATTTTGGTGCTTCTGTACTGAGGCATTGGGATAGGGCTTCCAACAGCTCAGTGGAGATACAGAGCAAAACAGCAACTGAAAGGGCAGATGCTGGCAGTACTCTGGGAGGGACTGGTCAAGCATTGCTTCACTGTAGCCACCACAGGGGACCCAGCCAACAGCCTTCCCAGGGTGTTTAATTTTGGCAGATTTGTTTCCCATATCTACACCACACACATTTTCTGGCAGCAATCTTTGGTGTCATGTAATTCAAGGGACATCCTGTACCATAACATCAATGCCCTTAGAAGGGAGATCACTTTGGGTAGTAAAACTCATTCTGGGAAGGGGTAACAGAGTTGGACCATGCTTCTAAGGGAAAACCAGAGGATTTCTCAGCAGTGACAGCTGCTGGGCAGCCAGCAAAGGCTGAGGATGCCATGGGTGGTTGTCTCCACAGGGAAACGTGCCTGCCCCGGCGAGTTGTTGGCTCGCTCCGAGCTCTTCCTCTTCTTCACGGCTCTGCTCCAGAATTTCACCTTCCAGGCACCCAAGGGCACCAAGCTCAGTCTCCAGTTCCAGTTGGGTATCACAATGGCTCCACAGCCCTACAAGATCTGTGCTGTACCTCGGTAGGAAGCCTTGGCCACTGTCTTCACAGGGAAAATCCTTTGACCTGGATGCTGTAATTGAGCCCTTGATGCCGTCCCTTGACATTGTTAATGACTGCTTGGCTCCAGGGAGAGAATGGATGGTCACTGCTTTGTTTCTTCAAATGCATTTACAAAGTCCTTGTTTTTACACCTTGCACTTTGTATCACTTGAGAAAGGTGATTAGCCTGGGAGGAGCCAGAGCNCCAGTTCCAGTTGGGTATCACAATGGCTCCACAGCCCTACAAGATCTGTGCTGTACCTCGGTAGGAAGCCTTGGCCACTGTCTTCACAGGGAAAATCCTTTGACCTGGATGCTGTAATTGAGCCCTTGATGCCGTCCCTTGACATTGTTAATGACTGCTTGGCTCCAGGGAGAGAATGGATGGTCACTGCTTTGTTTCTTCAAATGCATTTACAAAGTCCTTGTTTTTACACCTTGCACTTTGTATCACTTGAGAAAGGTGATTAGCCTGGGAGGGGCCAGAGCACTTTCAGGCTTACCACATGGTTCTGTAAATGAAGGGGAGCTTGAGGCTTTCCTGATTTTACAGTGGATGTGCATGCTTCACAGTGGCAAGAGAAGGAGCAGCACTTTAGAGACTGCACTGGTTGCAGGCTGTGCCTGACAACTGTAGAAGGGCAGTACCAGCCCTTGCTTTCTCTCATTAATAGAGGTATTAATTACCCTTGGCTTTTGATTTGGTTATCCTTGACACGTAATCTCTTAAAAACCAAAGTCACTGTACAACATCTTTTTTTTGTGCACCAATAAATCTTTCCAAAACATTTTGTCATGAAACCATCTGTAAAGTGAAGACCAACACTGGCCACATCCAGCACTTGCTGTAGCCTTCTCCTGCCCAGCATCATCAAGTGGCTGCTGTCTCTGGGGGGGGCAAAATGGTGAGCTCCAGCAACACACAATGCACAGTTTTCTCAGAGCCACACTTAACGTGGGAAAAGTCAGCACATCCTATTTGCAGCTGCTCCAGAAGGGCTACAGCCTGCAGAGCTACACATCTGCTTTGGCTTTACAGCACCTGCCTTAGCTGTGTTGGGTTTGGACACAGTTTCACATCAAGCTACAGGCCCAAAGGCCATAGCGGGTGGGTAGGAAGGGCTGGAGGGTTTGGGGCAGGGCCAGGCTCATGGGTGGAGCAAGTTGCTCTGCTTCTGCTTGTCTGCTGGAGATCAGGAAATTACAGTATTTAGAAACATAGAAATCAATACCCTCAGGCACGTGGTGTAATTTCGGGGTTGTGCTGTGCATAGACAGGAGTTGGACTCAGTAATTGGGTCCTTGGAATTCAGGATATACTCTGTGGTTCTGTGATTCTTTAATTCTATAATTCTGTGGTTCTATAAACTGCTGCAGTTCCTGGATAAGAGTTTGCTTCCTCCCCACATTATTGTGACGCACTGAAACCTCAGCCAATGAGGCAGATTGTTTATGCAATCTGATCTCAGATGTCCTGTGGGGCTTAATCTCAGTGAGCTTCTGCAAACAAGGATATCAGAGAGTGCTTGGAGCAGCAGGAGCCTCCCCAGCAGTGTGAAGCTGATTTCAGAAGGCTGCACGGTGAGGGCACCAAGGTAAGGAGACAGAGGGGTTTGTACCAAGCCATGGGCTCACGGGAATGGCATGGCAAGGCTTCCTGAAGGTTAAAATCCTGGCCCCACAAAGCTTGTTCCTGTTCTTTAGACAAGGATGTGGGTCACTGGGCTTTTGTAAAGCAGTGGTGGGAAGTGGGAGGGGAAAGGGGAGCTGGGAGTGGTTTGATTTGTTTTTCAGAGTTGTTGTTTTAATAGATTAGAGGAAATGCTTGAGTCTAACGGGGAAGAGATTTAATCAAATTATCTCTGCTGAAACCGAGGAAGCAGAACTCTAAATAAAACCTTCATGCCAGGTTAGCAAAAGCCAATCAATGCCATCTTGTGTTGTGTCCACAGCAGTACCAGCACATTGCCCATCTTCCTCTATCCCTGGAGGAGATTCAGAGGTGCCCTGTGAGCTCAGCCTGGCCTGGCCTGCCGTGTGACACATCCCTGTGGAGCTCCACCATCCAGCCATGCTACAATTCCTCTGGGAAAGCATCTCCTTCCAGATGTTCCTTGTCTTCCTCACTGTCTTCCTACTTGTTGCCGATTATATGAAGAACAGAAAGCCAAAGCACTTCCCTCCCAGCCCTTTCGCCCTCCCGTTCGTGGGCCATATGCACGTGATGAATTTCCATGATCCTCAATCTGCAGGGAAGGAGGTAGGAAGGGGTAGGTGGGCACCTTGGGGTAGGGGACAGAGTGGCTTATGGCTACACAAAATTTGCAGAGCAGGGAAGGTATTAACCCAAACCCCATGGCCCAGAAAGAGTCAAGTAGATTTAATCCCAGAGTATGCAGGAGGTTTGCTCTTGGTCAACAGCAACATGAAGTTTACCTGAGTACACAGAGAAGGACAAGCACGGAGTGATCCATTGGGCAAAGGGCACAACACAGTACCACTGGTGCTGTCGCAGCTGTAGGAGCCATGCAGGTTGGAGTGAGGATGGGAAGGGCCTTTGGGAAGGGAGTGAAATGAAAGCTGGAAATATAAAGACCTGAAAAAATCAATCCTGAAGAGTTTTTTTACTTGATTTATGGCCAGATAACACCAACTCCTGATCAGTAATTTGGGAAAAGAGGAAAGAAGAAAGACCACACACAATGTCCATGTTGCACCTAAGCTACAGTTAATGTTCTTTCTTGCTGAGTTTTGGATTTAGAATGAGAATCATGTTGATAACACAGGGATGTTTTAGTTGTGGGTATCAGTGCTTATCCTAAGTCAAGGACTTGCAGTTTCCCATGCTAGCTGAGCATCAGTTAGAGGATGCAACCCAAAAGTTTTATACGTTTCTTTCTAATTTTCCTCCCCATCCCACCAGGAAGGAAGGGGACTGAGTGAGTGGCTGTGTGGTGCTTAATTGCTGCTTGGGGCTAAACAACAACACTGAGTCAATCAAACCCTTGTGCAAACCTCCCATCTCCTCTCCCACCTCCAGCTTCTGTACTTGTACACATCTTTTCTGCCAGGGCTGTCCCCTGTCCTAACCTACACCTTCATATCAAATGAAACTTCTTTTATTTATTTCCCATCCTTCACAGATCAGGGAAAAATATGGAGATATCTTCAGTGCGCGCGTGGGGAGCACATGGTTTGTGTTTGTAAATGGGCTGCGGCTGGTTAAGGAAGTTCTTGTAAACCAAGGGGAAGACTTCCTAGACCGTCCTGAACTGCCTCTCACCAAGGAGATCTTCAACAGCACGGGTGAGTTATCCCTCAGGACACATATGTCAGCTGGAAGGTCAAAGCACTGACACTGCAGACAACTGAGACAGCTGCAGATAAGGCAAAACCTGGAGCTTTTTCCCCTTGCTGGAGGGATCTGCCTTGGCTCACTGCAGGATATGTCTGCCAGGACTGGTCTCCTCCAATGGGCACTTGTGGAAGCAGCACAGGAGATTCACCTTGAGCACTCTCCGCAACTTCGGCTTGGGGAAGAGGAGCCTGGAGGAGCGCATCCAGGAGGAGTGTCGATACCTCGTGGATGTATTTAGGGATGAGCAGGGTGAGTGCCATGGCCTTCATATGCACTGCTGAAAGCAGGAACCAGTATGGCCCACTGTCATTTCACCCATGGTTCACTGCATGCTGAGAAACACCTCTCCAAGTTTGAGTCAGAACAAGCTACTCCATTCCATATACATCACATTCAGTATAAAACTGAGGGCTTGTCCCTGAGTCTTTCACATCAAGCTTGGCCCTCAGCAAGGCAGGTGCTGGATTAAGCTGTTTAGCACATAATGAACAGCAAATACAAAAAAGGAGAGGTATTGGCCTCCACCCTCCCTGAAGGTTGAGCACCTGAGCCATCTGGGGTGGTGCACTGCTAGCTCTCTCTGTGAGGATCAGAAGCCCAGCTCTGCTGTTGCAGGATTTTATCTGTTCTTCCTTCAATCTCAATCCAAGAGTTCCTGAATCCAATTCCAGGATCCAGGCCCTGAGTCTGATTCCCATCTGCTGCTGAGTTCTTCTGCCATGGTATCAGTGGTGACGGTGACATTGTTGCCATCAAGGGGATTTCGGATTGCTCTTGATTTTGTATATATTTGTATATATGTTTCATTTTATTATTTCATTAAATAGGTTAAGTTTTCATTCTGAATCCACATGTCTCTCTGCCCCTGTTAATTCCATTTTTCCTCCCTGAAGTGGGGGAAAAGGGTGTAATTGAGAATAACTGTCACTGGATTAGTGGTTGGCCCAGCCGTAAATGTGGCAATAAGTTGCCTAGCAAACAATGCTAGCAAACTGCCACCATCCCAGCTCCCTTTTAAAGGGCTTTTGCCTACAAACTCTCTGCTGAAATACCCAAAGACTTTTCAGAACCAACTTCAACCTACTGCTCTCTTGAAGATCTCTGGAAAATCCCATGTCTGTGTAGACATCAATGTTCCCAAGGAATTCTATTGATGTCTGCTTTTCTGCAGAACTTGTTTTCCAAAATAAGCAAACATCTCCGTAATTTGATTGAGGTAGAAATACTGGATCTGACCAGCCAAGCTTGCCCAGCTCATCGGGGTTCTGAGGTGACCCAAAAGAGCAGTGACACAGGAAGGCACCCATCAGCACCCACTCATTCCACTTGTAATTAATTGTGGAATATTTTCCCTCTGACAGCTGTCTATTCTCCTTTTCTGTGAAGACTAGAGGAGAAATGATCATGCCCTTTTCCTTCTCTAGGGAACCCTTTCAACCCTCAGCTGAAAATCACTAATGCTGTTTCAAACATCATCTGCTCCATCACCTTTGGCAATCGCTTTGACTACCATGATGAGGACTTCCAAAACTTGCTGCAGCTACTGGACAAGACAATTCGGCTCGGTGGGGACATCACGAGCCAGGTAAAGCCCTTGTTCCACCACCGTGGATGGTCTTCAGTTTTGTAGGGCTATAGCTTCCCTAGAGTCAACCTCAAAATCGTAGCATTTTCATCACCAAATTTCATTGTCATTCCTTCTTCCTTTGCATGATGTAGATTTGCCATAATTTTGCTCTTCTTCTGAATCAATAAGTTTTTGAGTTGGAAAGGACCTTCAAAGGTCTTCATGTATAATACCCCTGCCTTGAGCAGCAGCATCTTAAACTAGATCAGGCTGCTCAGAACCCTGTCCAACCTGATCTGGAATGTAAACAGGCATGGGGATTCTACCATTGCTCTGAGAAACCTCCTCCTTATTTCCAAGCTCTGCAGTGCTCATTGTGCTCTTACTCACCCGACTTCACTTTTACTGCTATTGATTGCCAACTTCCATGCTGTAACATAGTGGTATACACAAGTCGTTTCACATTAAGAGCTTCAATCTCTTGTAAATCTTTTCTGGACCAGAGTTATTTCCACCAACTCCAGCCATTTAGTAATGATGGCATTGTAGGATCCTCAAGGTTTTACAACAGAAGGGTTTTCCATTACATTACTCAACTTGTCTCTCTCCTTTTGTATCCAAAGCTCTACGAATTTTTCCCATCTATAATGAAGTTCTTACCTGGATCCCACCATACCATTTTTAAAAACTGGAAGTTGATGAAAAGTTTTGTGAAAGAGAAAATCAACAAACATAAGGAGGACTGGAACCCCTCTGAGAGCCAGGACTATATCGACAGCTACCTGCAGGAGATAGCCAAGGTCAGCAAGGCAGAGCAAACCCTTCTGCAGCAGAGCTTAGAAATCAGTAGAGAAGAGAAAGGAGCAGAAATGCTCCATCTGAGCTGCCTGAGTGGCCATTTATGAGCTTAGGCTGAGCATCAGGTAAAGGGCTGGGAGCCAGCAGCTTCTGCCCCAAATGCTTGGGTTGGCTTGGGCTAAGTCTGGTGTCAGAGCAGCCCTAGCTTTTCCTGAAATGCTAACACACCTTTTTTTTGTGAAGGATGAGAGCAGCTTCCAGGAGGAAAACCTTGTGGCATGTGTGCTTGACCTGTTCTTAGCCGGGACGGAGACCACTGCCACAACCATCNGGGACGTAGACCACTGCCACAACCATCCGCTGGGCACTGCTCTACATGGCCACGCATCCAGAAATTCAAGGTAGGATTAGCAGAAGGTCAGTGTTCTTTTCTTGCTTTTATCCCTCAGAGCTTTGTGAGACACTCAAGGTTCAGAGAAAAACTGGGAGTCCTGCTGCACCCACACAGAAGAGGTGCAGGTGTCTCCGGTTGGACCTTGTGGGATCCTCACAGCAATCGCCTTCCAGTGCTCCAAGAGGTTTTTCTCTTGGACCTTGGCTGATGCCTGCTCTTTCCACCAGCCCGGGTGCAAGCTGAGATCGACACGGTCATTGGGCAGGCACGACAGCCATGCCTGGAGGACAGGAACAACATGCCCTACACCAATGCTGTCATCCATGAGGTGCAGAGGAAAAGCAACATCATCCCTTTTAATGCGCCAAGAATGACATCAAAGGACACGATTTTGGATGGCTACCACATACCAAAGGTAAGCCCACTCCCTAGCACTGCTGCAGGAGGCTCCCACATCCCCAGGCATAATCCTCCAGGCCAGGTCCCTTCTGCACAGACAGGAGGGACAGAAACACAGAAACACAGAAACCTTGTTCAGAGTGCACTCCTAATGAATACATGGGTTTCCTAGCCAATGTTCTCCAGAATGTTGAGAGGTGCATGGAAGTGTGGCACACCCCGTGAACACCATGGAGACACAGATCCCATCTCACACTGTTATTAGAGGAACTTTGGCCCAAGATTACAGCTGATAAAAGTGCTGATGAGGGGAGAAACATGGGCATGTAATCATTNACCTCTGCCAGCAGGGGCACATCTAGTCAGTGTGTGTCAGCACAGCTTCTCCAAGCAGGACAGGATAAAATGCCTGTGCACATGGTTATATACACATGGCCCCCCAATGTCATGCAATTCAAGGGACAACCCATGCCATAATAAAAATGCCCTTATTGGTGAGTTCATTTTGGGTGATAAAACTCATTCTGGGAAGGGGTAGCACAGCTGGACCATGTTCCTAAGGGAAGACAGAGGATTTCTCAGCAGTGCAGCAGCTGGGCAGCCAGCACAGGCTGAGGATGCCATGGTGGTTGTCTCCACAGGGAAACGAGCCTGCCTGGGAGAGTTGTTGGCTCGCTCCGAGCTCTTCCTCTTCTTCACAGCTCTGCTCCAGAATTTCACCTTCCAGGCACCCAAGGGCACCACATTTGATTTCAAGTTCCAGATTGGTATCACAGTGGCCCCACAGCCCTACAAGATCTGTGCTGTGCCTCGGTAGGAAGCCTTGGCCACTGTCTTCACAGGGAAAATCTTTTGATCCAGATGCTGTAACTGAGCCCTTGGTGCCTTCCCTGGGCATAGGTAATGACTGCTTAGCTCCAGGGAGAGGATGGATCACTGCTTTCTTTCTGCTGAAGCACTTAAAAATCATTTCCTTTGCAAACAGACCTTGCACTTTGTATCACTTGAGAAAGGTGATTAGCCTGGGAGGAGCCAGAGCACTTTCAGGCTTACCACATGGTTCTGTAAATGCAGGGGAGCTTGAGGCCTTCCTAATTTTACAATGGATGTGCATGCTTCACAGTGGCAAGAGAAGGAGCAGCACTTTAGAGACTGCACTGATTGCAGGCTGTGCCTGACAACTGTGGAAGAGCAATACCACCCCTTGCTTTCTATCATTAATAGAGGTATTAATTACCCTTGGCTTTTGATTTGGTTATCCTTGACACATAACCTCTCAAAGACCAAAGTCACTGTACAACATCTCTTTTCTTGTGCACCAATAAATCCTTTCCAAAACATTTTGTCATGAAGCCATCCTCTAAATGAAGACCAACACAGGCCACATCCAGCACTTGCTGTACCCTTCAGCTGTGCCCCAGGTTTTGGGGAGGGAGGTGTCAGGGTGCTAGGAGCCCAACCTGGGCAGAGGCAGCCAGACAGTGCCTGACCCATCTCACTGTGGCCAAGTCCTGTTGGGCCACAGCAATTAGGAGTGTAACTCCCACATGGAGCATGGACAATGCTCTGCACTCTGACAAATCTCTTGATAAAACATCTGTGCCTGTAGGGATAGAAGTCATGGGCTTTGCTTCTAAGAATATGCTAAATCCTCCCTGTTCTACTGCCCTGCAGCACCGGCTGCTGCATCTGAGGGGGTAAAGGGGTGAGCTCCAGCAACACACAGTGCCCAGTTTCCTCTCTCACAGCCACTCTTAGGTGGGAAAATTCAGCACATGCTATTAGCAGCTACCACAGAATGGCTACAGCCTGCAGAGCTAGATATCTGCTTTGGCTTTTCAGCACCTGCCTTAGCTGTGTTGGGCTTTGGGCACAGTTTTGTATCGAGCTACAGTTTCAAAGGCCATAGTAGGTGGGAATGGAGGGCTTGGGGCAGGGCCAGGCTCGTGGGTGGAGCAAGTTGCTCTGCTTCTGCTTGTCTGCTGGAGATCAGGAAATTACAGTGTTTAGAAACATAGAAATCAATACCCTCAGGCACATAGTGTAATTTTGGGGTTGTGCTGTGCATTGATAGGAGTTGGACTCTGTAATTGGGTCCTTGCCAACTCAGGACTTTCTGTGAAACTGCAGCAGATTCTGGATGACAGCTTGCTTCCTTCCGACATTATTGTGACGCACTGAAAGCTCAGCCAATGAGGCAGATTGTTTATGCAATCTGATCTCAGATGTCCTCACTAGCCTGGGGCTGGGTCTGAGACTCTTCATAGCAGTGAACGACCTGCAAAGCACAGGGAACCACTGGAGCCTCCCCAGCAGTGTGAAGCTCATTTTGTGACGCAGCACGGTGAGGGCACCAAGGTGAGATGAGAGAGACAGAGAGTGGGGCTCAAACCAAGCAATGGACTCATGGGAATGGCATGGTAAGGCTGATAGAGGGATTTAATCTTGGCTCCACAAAGCCTTTTCCTGTTCTTTAGACAAGGACATGGATCGCTAGCAGTGGTTGGAAGTGGCGGGGAAAGGGGGAGCTGGGAGTGTTTTGCCTTTTGTTTTAGGGTTTTTAATAGATCAGAGGAAATGCTTGAGTTTAATCAGGAAGAGATTTATTCAAGAAGAGATTTAATCAAATGATCCTTGCTAAAATCCAGGAAAGCAGGAGTCTAAATGTAGCTTCCAAGCAAGGTCAGCAAAAGTCAATCCATGTTATCTCGTATTGTACCCACTGCTGTGCCAGCACATTGACCACCTCCCCTTATCCCAGGGGGAGGGATTTGGAGGTGCCCTGTGAGCTCAGCCTGCCCTGACCTGCCGTGTGACACATCCCTGTGGAGCTCCACCATCCAGCCATGCTGCAATTCCTCTGGGAAAGCATCTCCTTCCAGATGTTCCTTGTCTTCCTCACTGTCTTCCTACTTGTTGCCGATTACATGAAGCAGAGAAAGCCAAAGCACTTCCCTCCCACCCCCTTCACCCTCCCCTTCTTGGGCCATATCAACATGATGAACTTCCGTGATCCTCAATCTGCAGTGCAGAAGGTACAGGGGTGCTGGGCAACTTGGGAAATCGAAAGATGGGATTGTGGCTACACAAACTTTGCAGAACAGGGAAGGGGTTAACCCAAACCCCATGATCCAGGAGGAGTCAAGTAGATCATACCCAGGGTGGGCAGGAGGTTTGCCCTTGATCAACAGCAATGTGGATGAAGTCTGCCTGAGTACAAGGAGAGGGCCAAGCATGATGTGATTCTTTGGGTAAAGGGCACAGCACAGTAGCACAGGTGCAGTTGCAACTGCAGGAGCCCTACAGGTCCAACTGGGAAGTGGAAGGGCCTTTGGAAGGGAGTGAAGCAAAAGCTGGAGGCATAGAGAACTGAAAAAAACAAACCTGCAGACTTTTACTTGATTTATGGCAAATAATACCAACTCCTGGTCATTGATTTGGGAAAAAAGGAAAGAAAAAAGGACACATACAGTGCCCTGGTTCCAGCTAGCATAAAGTTAATTTCCTTCTTAGTAGTTAGTACAGTGCTGTGTTTTGGATTTAGTATGAGAAAAATATTGCTAGCAGAGAGCTGTTTTAGTTATTACCAAGTTGTGCTTATCCTAAGTCAAGCATTTTCCTGTGATCTGTCAGTGAGAAGGTGCACAAGAAGCTGGTAGAGAGCATGGTCAAAACAGCAGAACTGGACTAGCTAAAGGGGTATTCCCTAACATAAGACCTTATGGCCAATGTATAAACTGGGGAGAGATGGCCAGAGAGGCCAATCACTGCTCAGGGACCAACTGGGCATCAGTTAGTGTGTGGCAAACAATTGCATTGTGCATCACTTATCTTTCTTGGGTTTTTCTTCTCCCTTTTCATTAGTATTATGATATTTTATTTCAATTTGTAAACTGCTTTCATCTCAACCTACAAGTTTTACTTTTTTTTTTCCTGCCCAATTTCCCTCCCTATCCCACAAGGGAGGGAGAAGGACTGAGCAAGAGTTCTGTGGTGCTTAGTTACTGGTTTGGGTTAAACCACAACAGTCAAGTTAGGCAGACCGTTGTGCAAACGTCCCATCTCTTCTCCTGCTCTCAGCTTCTCTATTTTCATCCATGTCCCATGCCTTGGCTGTCCCTGTCCCAGTACACAATTCATTCCAAATTAAACCTCTTTTATTTATTTCCCATCCTTCCCAGCTTAGGGAAAAATATGGAGATATCTTCAGCCTGAGGGTGGGGAGCACATGGTTTGTGTTCGTAAATGGGCTGCGGCTGATTAAGGAAGTTCTTGTAAACCAAGGGGAAGACTTCCTAGACCGTCCTGAAATGCCTCTCACCAATGAGATCTTCAGCAACATGGGTGAGTTATCCCTCGGAACACATATGTCAGCTGGAAGGTCAAAGCACTGACACTGCAGAGGCCTAAGTCAGCTGGAGACAAGGCAGAACCCTGGAGATTTTTCCCCTTGCTGGAGGGATCTGCCTTGGCTCACAGCAGGCTGCGTTTCCCAGGACTTATCTCCTCCAATGGGCACATGTGGAAGCAGCAGAGAAGATTCACCTTGAGCACTCTCCGCAACTTCGGCTTGGGGAAGAGGAGCCTGGAGGAGCGCATCCAGGAGGAGTGTCGATACCTCGTGGATGTATTTAGGGATGAGCAGGGTGAGTGCCATGGCCCTCATATGCACTGCTGAAAGCAGGAACCAGTATGGCCCATTATCATTTCTCCCATGGTTCACTGCATGCTGAAAAATACCACAGCTTCAAATGATTCTAGCAACCTGCCACCTTCCCGGCTCACTTTTAAAGGGCTTTTGCCTTCAAACTCTGCTGAACGCAGGTAGATAACACCCAAAGCATTCTCCAGAGCCCACCTTCAGCCTACTGCTCTCTTGAAGATCTCTGGAAAACCCCATGTCTGTGTAGACATCAGTGTTCACAATGAATTCAAATAATGTCTGCTCTTCTGCAGACCTTGTTTTGCAAGCTTCAACAAACATCTCCATAATCTGATTGAGCTAGGACTTCTGGGTCTGACCAGCCAAGCTTGCCCAGCTTGTGGGAGTGCTGAAGTGACACAAAAGAGCAGTGACACAGGAAGATGCCCATCAGCACCCATTCATTCCACTTGTAGCTGTGGTATATTTTCCCTCTGACAGCTGTCTTTTCTTCTCCTTTTCTGTGAAGACTAGAAGTGATCATTGCCCTTTTCCTTCTCTAGGGAACCCTTTCAACCCTCAGCTGAAACTCACTAATGCTGTTTCAAACATCATCTGCTCCATCACCTTCGGCAATCGCTTTGACTACCATGATGAGGACTTCCAAAACTTGCTGCAGCTACTGTACGAGGCAGTTAGTGTGCATTCATCCACGATGAGTCAGGTACAGCTCTTCTGTGACCACCACAGACA
Source organism: Bucco capensis (assembly GCA_013396975.1). Lineage (NCBI taxonomy): Eukaryota > Metazoa > Chordata > Aves > Piciformes > Bucconidae > Bucco > Bucco capensis. Next base: position 29,984 of record VWZO01012845.1, read on the forward strand.
GTGTGCAGTTCTGTAGAGTCATAGCTTCTCTGGGGTCAATCACGATACTCATATCATTTTCATCACCAAGTTTCATTGTCATTTCTTTATTCCTTTGCACAGGGTCGATTTGCCATAATTTTGTTCTACTTCTGAATCAATAAATGCTTTGGGTTGGAAAGGACCTTCAAAGGCCATCCTGTCTAATACCCCTGCATTGAGCAGGGGCATTTTCAAGTAGATCAGGCTGCTCAGAATCCTGTCCAACTTGACCTGGAATGGAGCTTCTACCATCACTCTAGGCAACATGATCCTTATTTTCAAGCTCTGCAGTGCTCATGTTGCTCTTGTTCACACAACATCAACTTTACTACCAGGACTGCCAGTCCTGGGAGATATACAAGTCACTCCACATTAGGAACATCAATCTCTTGTAATGCTTTTTTGGAGCTGAGTTAGTTCCACCAACTCCAGCCATTTAGTATGATGGCATTGCAGGTTCCTCAAGGGTTTATAACAGAAGGGGTTTTGCAGTCCCTTAATCAATTTGTCTCTCTCCTTTTGTATTCAAAGCTCTACAACTTTTTCCCATCTATAATAAAGTTTCTGCCTGGATCTCACCAAACCGTTCTTAAAAACTGGAGCTTGATCCAAATTTTTGTGAAAGAGAAGATCAACAAACACAAGGAGGATTGGAACCCCTCTGAGAGCCGGGATTACATTGACAGCTACCTGCAGGAGATAGCCAAGGTCAGCAAGGCAGAGCAAACCCTTCTGCAGCAGAGCTTAGAAACAGTAGAGATGGGAAAGGAGCACAAATGCTCTGTCTGAGCTGCCTGAGTGGCCATGTATGAGCTTAGAGTGAGAATAAGTTTCAGTGGGATGGAGATGCTGGTAACCAGCAGCTTCTGCCCCAAATGCTTGGGTTGGCTTGGGCTAAGTCTGGTGTCAGAGCAGCCCTAGCTTTTTCCTGAGACACTAACACACCTTTTTTGTGAAGGATGACAGCAGCAGCTTCCAGGAAGAAAACCTTGTAGCAATCGTGCTGGAACTGTTCTTCGGTGGGACAGAGACCACTGCCACAACCATCCGCTGGGCTCTGCTCTACATGGCCATGCATCCAGAAATACAAGGTAGGATTAGCAGAAGGTCAGTGGTTTTTCCTTGCTTTTAGCTCTCAGAGCTTTGTGAGACTCTCCCTTGATTCAGAGAAAAACTGGGAATCCCCCTGCACTCATACAAAAGTGGTTCAACGAGTGTCAAGTGTCTCCGGTGGATCCTTGTGGGACCATCACAATAACAAGGGGTTTGGCTGATGCCTGCTCTTTCCACCAGCCCGGGTGCAAGCTGAGATCGACACGGTCATTGGGCAGGCACGACAGCCATCCCTGGAGGACAGGAACAACATGCCCTACACCAATGCTGTCATCCATGAGGTGCAGAGGAAAAGCAACATCATCCCTTTCGGTGTGCCAAGAATGACGACGAAGGACACAGTCTTGGATGGCTTCCATATACCAAAGGTAACCCCACTCCCTTTTGCAGGAGGCTCCCAGGTCTCCAGGCATGATCCTCTAGGCCAGGTTCCTCCTGCACAGACAGGAGGGTTATAGCCTCTCAGCCTTGTCCAGAGTGCACTCCTAATAAATACATGGTTTTGCCACCCAATGCTCTCCAGAACGTTGAATGCTGTGGAGCGTGGAAGTGTGGCACATCCCATGCACACCATGGAGGCAAGAAATTTCATCTCATGCTGCTTTCAGAGGAACTTTGGCCCAAGGTTACAGCTGATAAAAAATGCTGATGAGGGAAAAACATGGGCATATAATCATTGCCCCTCTGTGCAGACACAAAGTAGGGAACACTGACCATGCAGGAGTAGATGTGGGACAAATAGTTGCAGTAGAATTTGAATGTTCTTGATGGAAACAAGACTGAAAGATAAAAAGGCCTCTCCTGCCATCAGTGGCACAAAAACTGAAAATGATGTTTCTTTTCCACCTTTTAGGGAATATTTGTGCTCACAAATTTAACTTCTGTGATGTTTGACAAGGACGAGTGGGAATCTCCTGACACTTTTAACCCTGGGCATTTCCTGAAGGATGGACAGTTCTGGAAAAGGGAGGCTTTTATGCCATTTTCTCTAGGTAAGATTTGCTGGATTTCAGTGCTTTTGTACTGAGGCATTGGGATGGGGCTTCTACAGCACAGTGGAGATAACAGAGGAAAATAACAATGGAAAGGGCAGATGCTGGCTGTACTCTCAGAGGTGGGGCTGAATCAGTGCTTCATGTTAGCCACCACAGGGTACCCCAGCCAACAGCTTCCCCAGGGAGGCTGCTTTTAGCAGCCCTGTTTCCCATACCTGCATATCACACCTTGTCTGGCAGCAATCTTTAGTGCAGCTGAATCCAATCACCTCTGCCAGCAGGGGCACATCTAGTCAGTGTGTGTCAGCACAGCTTCTCCAAGCAGGACAGGATAAAATGCCTGTGCACATGGTTATATACACATGGCCTCCCAAAATCATGGAATTCAAGGGACAACCCATGCCATAATACCCTTGCCCTTATTGGTGAGCTCATTTTGGGTGGTAAAACTCATTCTGGGAAGGAGTAATAAAGCTGGATCATGATTCTAAGGGAAGACAGAGGATTTCTCAGCTGGGCAGCCAGCACAGGCTGAGGATGCCATGGGTGGTTGTCTCTACAGGGAAACGTGCCTGCCTGGGAGAGTTGTTGGCTCGCTCCGAGCTCTTCCTCTTCTTCACGGCTCTGCTCCAGAATTTCACCTTCCAGGCACCCAAGGGCACCAAGCTCAGTCTGCAATTCCAGCTAGGTGCCACGTTGGCCCCATTGCCCTACAAGATCTGTGCTGTGCCTCGGTAGGATGTTGCATCTACTGTCATCTCTGGGGAAACTCCTTTGGCCTGGATGCTGGAATTGAGCCCTTGATGTCTTTTCTGGGCATTGGTCACAACTGTCCGGCTCTAGGGAGGGGATGGATGACTACTTTGTTTCTTTTAAAGCATTTACAAAGTCATTTACTTTGCAAACAGACCTTGTACTCTGTATCACTTGCAAAGGTGATCAGGCTGGGAGGGGCAAGAGCACTTTCAGGCTTGCCACATGGCTCTGTAAATGAAGGGGAACTTGGGGCTTTTCTAATTTTACCATGGATGTCCATGCTTCACGGTGGTAAGAGAAGGAGCAGCACTTTCGAGACTGCAGTGGCTGCAAGGCTGAGCCTGACAACTGTGGAAGAGCAATACCAACCCTTGCTTTGTAGCATTTATATAGATATTTACTATTGTTTTGGTTTTGTTAACCTTGAGATAATCTGTGGGGGAAAAAAAGTCACTGTATAACATTTTTCTTGTGCATCAATAAATCCTTTCCAAAATATTTTTGTCACAGCAGTGAAGGGTGCAACATCCATATGGGGCATGGAGAATGCTTTCCACACTGACAGATCCATAAGGTGATGACATGAGAACATGTGGAAACTAAACCAACCTATTTATAAAATGGAGGTGGCTTGACCAAGTTCTCAGCAGAAATGGGTGAGACATCCCAACCCCAGCTCTCCACCCCTCCTCTCCTCATTCCAGCTGTCCTCCTGACCAAGTCCTGGTAAGAGGCTCCCCAGGTCTTCCCTTTGATGCAGGTGCAAGGAAGTTCCTTTGACTTTTTAGACCTCATGTTCTTTCTTCTCCTTCCTTGGGAGAAGCATCAGTGAAAAGCTGGAAATGGGCTGTGCAACTGGAATCAACCAGAAACACAAGAGTGGACCAGTGATGTTTCTGTTGTGTGCAGCATTACTCCCAAAGCACTTCCAGTTTGCAAGTTTCATCTGACTTCCTACTCCTTAGCTCAAGTCCCATTTCCTTTCCCAGGCTGCTGCTATATCCAAAAGCTTCCTCCCCCTCAAGTCTCCACTGGGTTAATTGCACTCTGAGCAGATCACATTTCACTGGACCATTTCGCACAGGGCTTCCTTGGATATTTTTCCCTCTTCTACTGAAACCACCTCTCAATGCAGAGCTGACCTCATCTCCTCCCTCTCTTTGTGCTCAGGGCTGTATTACTGCACCTTCCAGGGACACCTCTCAGCAGAACACACCAACTTGCTGCTGCAGTGCTCAGCTCTTAGGGAGCTACTAGAAAAGCCATAAACAAACAGGGTTACAGACACAGGCTTTGCCCAGGCCAACTTCATTTGAACAGAGCTTCTTGTGACCAAACACTTGGAAACAGACCCCACACCCTGTGCCCTCCTCCCAGGCACTCCTGTACTCAGGAACACAGCAGTGGCTGCCAGGGTTTGTCCTGCAAGAGGTCACACAAAGGCTAAAAACATCCTGCAGGTCAGCTCAGGTTTCCTGCACAGCTGAGAGCCTCTTCTCCCTAAAACACAAACCTGCAGCTTTTTGTTCTTCAGTGACTGAAAATGCTTTTATATCCAGCCTGAGGAAGTAGGAAAAACAGTTCTTTTGTTTCTGGCCATTCACTTCACACTGCCTGGAACACTGCCAGTGTTAAGGCCCTTTCATGGTGAGGTTGTCATATGGGTAGCAGCCCAAGGCAATGAATAATGGTTAACACTACTGTCAGGATTGTTAGGCCAAGGATTATGGTTCAGAGAAAGGGAAAACCAAGCTCTGTGGTAAAAGCAGGTCTGAAATGTGTCCCCTAAAGGAAACTTTGTGACACCTTCTCCTCGCTGAGCTTCACTCTGGAGGGCTGAACAGCTGTCTGCTCTCATTCCCAACCAACTTCTGAGTTGAGGTTAGTGCTCAGGGAACATAAAGCTGTCAACAAGACCAAAAACTGGGCACAAATAAGCTGCCTGAAGAGGGCAGTCAGTTTTCTTTTCCCAATAATAACCAGCATGTCCTCTGGGTAAGTAGCAGTTGGGGTTAATCTTTTCACAAGGTCACTTGCCCTGCTCTCAGGTGACTGTCAGCAGACTGAGTAGAGATAAGCAGCTTTGGGTGCTAGCAGAACTGTGAGCAGGAATGAAGGGAAGAGAGGAGGGGAAGGTAGCACAACTCTGATTTGTTGTTGTTACAGCACAGCATACACACACATTACATATCCTGTATCTAATATGACATTTTAGATGGTGTAAATTAGACCAAAGTGTAGACCCAGTTCATATGTTGCCCAGAAATATGGATGCTTACCTCAGCTTGGGAATCATTAAATACAGTACTTGGAATAAAGACACCACAGAGTTCATTAATTTTAAAAATCTTTATGGGAATATAAAAGAATTCTTTCCAAAGAAAAATAAAACCAAAAGGTTTAAAAAATTAGTGCAATTTTCCAAGTTCTATGCAACACAGTGTTTACATTTGTTTTTTAACAGAAGATGTAGACACTGATACACTGAAGACCTCAACTCTAGCTTGACTAGTGGGGGAAAGGGAAAAAAGCAAAATAGTTAAGAAAATTACTTTACTAGACATTACCAACTGTTAAACAACTGTTTCCATTGTCTTATTCCTAAACTATTTATGGCTACCTAAATAAAACATCAGTATTGCTTATGTTACTTATTTCCAAGTAAGTGTATGTTGTAGAAAATAGAGTACCCATATATATTTTTTTTCAATGAACAAAAAAAAATTAGTTAGGTGAAAATTCATTTCCAGTGAACATTTCTTAATCCAGTATAATACAGTTGTTGTAAAAGAATCTTCTCAAAACTGCTGCCTGATCCACCTTCAGTAGAAGAACCTACTAGTCTAAAATTTGTATTATTGCTACAAAACACTTCTCTGCCATAGTGGCTATTCTTCATCTTATATAAAAAAAAAAATATTAACAACTGATATGTCAATCAGAACATCTTTTTGTTTCTTTGGATCTATATTACCCGTTTCACTGGAAACTGGCTAATAATAATGCTGATTAAATTCAGCAATATTCAATGAGTTCATCTTATAATTTGAAGCTGATCCTAACTGTGCTGTCTGGACTTGATACCAATTGCAGCAGAGACAAGCAGCCTCTTCCTTCATCCTGCCTCAGCAGTGGTGCACGCTGTGTCAAACAACATTGTATTGACATTTTTCTGCAGCTAAGTGTTGCAAACAACTCAGCTGTAACACAGCAACCCCATGAGGAGCTTTTGGTTGTTGTTGTTTGATAGGAATGAAGTTCACACTAAAATGCTACTTATGCTGATGATCCTTTCTGCATAGTCACATGAGTTAAAGTGAATACAACATCATGGCTTGTAATTAAATATTTATTTCTACAGATGAGTTCCTCATTCATAGGATGTAACCCAAGTTGAACCAGTTATGCCACTCTTAAACACGTTCTCAATCCCAAAGAAACACTTAAGTTATATTCACAGGCTTAACTTTTACAGTTTGGACAAGTCCCAAATAAGTAATATTTCAGCTAATACCTGAAAACCTGATTCAGTTTTGGAAACCCCAACAAGGCTATTGGGGGCAACCTTGCCCTGAAAAAGGCTGATTTCTGTCTGTAAATCCATTTTGAAATTCTATCATCACTAGTCAGAAGACAAACTTCCAATTAAATGATAGGGAGGTTCTTGGTCATTTTTGGTCCCAGGGTCTGCAGTTTTGAGAAGTGTACATCAAAGACCTTTGCTTCAAGTTTTTCACTATTCAGCACCTGCTACGCTTACTGACACAGCTCTACTACTGTGAGAAGTACAACAAATGCATTAAGCCTACCAACTAGATGAGTATTTGAAAGACATCCATGAAAGTTTCCATGCTGTAAAGAACAAGGGTTAAGAGACCCATTCAACACCACCAGTGACAGTTTCACATTTCACTACAACACACCAAAGTACCAGGCTTTAGAAATGGAAGCATCTTGCTAAGACTTAGTCTCCTGTTCCACTGCTCACCATCAACTCCCACACCACTAGATTAAACAAGCAATTGCATCTGAAAAATACAAACCCCAATAATATCACTGCAGCAATAAAAGACCTCAAAACCCAAGAGGTAGTCCAAAGAAGCATAGAGTCTGGAAGGACACAAGCTGACAGACAAAACCATCCCACAGCAGTTTGTCTCTCCTCATACCACATTTAGCATGAGCCTGGCTTTTAAACAACACCTTGAGGAGACAGAAGGTTTGAAAGAAGCAATCTCTGTTGAATGCCTAAATGGATAGCACTAAAACTATCACCTCAACTAAGCAGCAATGCTAGCTAAACTGCTAGAAATAAATACTTCCCTTTTCTCTAGCATTGTATGCAATGCCCAACAAAGAATTTAAGATGCTGGGGAAGGAAAAAAAACAGTAAGAATAAGCCATACTGAGGGGCATGCAAAATCAAAGACTCCTCAAATTTCAGTTAAAAACTTGAGTTCTTCAAAGCTGAAGCCCACTCTCAAATCCAAATGGCTTTAATGGTGAAGACAGACATATGCTTTAGTCAAGTCCTCTATTAGTCTACAGACTGGAGCAGCACCCTCAAATACTTAGTTGAAGTGTACTCCTTTTATTTTAAGGGCTGCTGGAATTTTATTTTCTAGTTTTTATTGTCTAGTTTGCTCTAGACAGTCTGCAAAGAAGAATGGACATTAACAAATTCCCTAAAAGCACAGCTCACAACAAAATTAAGCTATTTGGTACCAAAGTGACACAAATTTTGTGAAAGATAGCAACTTCCCACGCACACATTCCAGGTATCAAACCTCATTTCATTTTCTTTGATCTAAATACTGCAAAACTATTTTAGTTTATGCACTTTTCTCCCTGTCAACAAATAATCTTTGCTGCCAACAGCCAGCAAAGCTATCTTTCATTCACATGCCTAGCAGAGTTCAGTATAACAGAAGCAGAACTACATTTAAAAAAGAAGAAAATTAATTTCTATGCACAGGATTGTATAAATAACTGGAAAGGAATGGGATTCCTTCCCACCTACACCTTTCTGCAAATAAATGCAGTATACCAATACACCAGACTTTTAAAACATAGTCCAGACTTTTGAATTATTACAATAGCTTTTTTTTCTCTCATACAGGAAAAGACAGCTTATTTGGCTTTAGTGAATTCAACATCTTAAAGACAGGTTCTCCGTGATGTATAGATGCACAAACTTAATCTTTTTTTTTAAATAAACTGAGTAAATCTGCTCCTCTCTCGAGATGACATAACAAATCCTGTCTTCTGTTATATGCAAAGTCAAATGGTACAACACCTCTTTTTCCTTTTCTATAAATGCAAGTATTTTCTGGCTTTTAAACTTGTACTTCATACTCTTAAAAAAAAGTATTTTTTGAAACATGATACCCATCTTTTAAATTTCTTTTTTAGAAGAGCCCAGAAAAAGTGCCCAATATTGCCAGTTTCCTGAAGTACATTTCTGCATAACATCTTCCCCTTACAAAAGTCAACCTTCTAGCCCAAACCCATTAAATAAAGCTTTTAAATATAGAGTGTCAATTTTTGTATTTACAATATATTCCCAAGGCAAATATAAATCTTTTAGGTTGTGCTTGTACACACACACTGCAGTTACTCAATCTACTTCTACTATGTGCTACCTTTTAGACACACCACTGATCAACTTAATTACCTCTTGCTAGGTTCTGATGTTGAATTTGCAGTTGCCCACCATTCCAACCTTCTCTTTCATCAAGTAAAGTGGAAGCTATAATATATTTAAGGACACTTTAGCATGTAAGTTTTCCTCATGGTCCTTGTAGGTTTAATCAGATGTTGCACCTGGTACTTTGACAGTGAGATTCCTCCTGGTGTTGGTGACGTGACGCTGCTGAGCTAGGAAGGAACGTCCGGGGCCATCTCTGCAGGCACCACTACTGCCAACCAGTCTGGATTCCATCCCTAGCTTCTGAAGAGTTAGGCTCTGCAAATCAGTGAAACAACATTTACACTATAGCAAAAACAGAAGAAAAAATTGGCCATCTTTCACACAAAAAGCTCATGCCCACCCAGTATGCACTCAGAATTTCTTTTACTGTTTTACTTCTCTATCTTCTTGCTGCCATAAAAGGCATGAACTAATGCTGAGGAAAACAAGATTCATTCATATTCATAGAGAATGTTTTCATTTTACTTCCACTGTAAAGTTGTTCCTTTATGAAGCCATTTCATTTTACTTTCCTGTTTTGACTGGAACAGCCTTCCCAGGGAGGTGCTTGAGTCACCATCCCTGAAAGTGTTTAAGAAACGTGTAGATGTGGTGCTCCAGCACATGCTCTAGTGAGGGCAGGGCTTGTGTGGTTTGGTTTTGTTTGGGTTTTTGGAGGTTTTTTGGTTGGTTTTTTTTTTGTTTTGTTTGTTTGGTTGGTTGGACTCTGAGAGGTCATTTCCAGCCATGAATGTTCTGTTATTTCCCATTCCAGTCTTTCTTTATGAAACTCTATTTAAACATTGCTTCACACAAAGATGAACAACTTTCTCCAGTCAGATGTTCTAACAACCTTTACAACACTGCTACAGGATGAGAAGACTGCTCTAGCTTTATTTCACAAACACTGTGCTAAAGACAGTGAACACATCTAAAGCAGGAGTTTGGAAACCTTTTGAAGCACAGTCTCCCTTTGTCTCAAGCCCAAATGCTTCACCAACAAATGCTACTGAATATTCAGGGATTTTTGCCTGCTAAATCCAGATGGCAGCTTGCAGCAGCAAATAGTACATCACTAATACAAAAGCCATGACCCAGGCAAAACTTCAAGTCTTCTGTTCCAAAGCACAGAAGACAAGCAGAAAACAAAATTTTACAACATGGTTGATTGTTAAAACATTGCTGAAAAGAAATGTGTTTTTCTGATTTCTGATGCACTAACAAATGAACTACTGACCCACCTTGTTATACCATGCAGTTACAATTAGCTTCTCCTCATAATCACGTAACTTAGCAAGTTTGTATTCAGCCTGAAAGGAGACAAAAGAGAAGACAATCTCAATTAAAACAGAAAAATAATCTCCCTAAACTTCTTGCAGTCCATTGAGTGACATAAACATGTGCATCAGAAATGTTTCAATATGCCAAATACCTAGAAGGCTTAAAAGATACCACATAAATGACTATGAGAGACAGACTACATCAGAGTACATGGAAACACACTTTGAGAGGATGTATGTGGGGAAACACACAGAAGTCTAGGATGTACCAGAAAGTCTGCAAATAATTTAGTCATTTTTTCACCTGAAAGTGAAAGACAAGAATGTACATCTAGTGGCTGAATATTCTATCAAATTACTGAATTGCTATTATATAGTGTTCTTACCTGGTATACACATAGAAGAAATCTGAGGCCACAGCATTTATAAAGTTAGACCTTTCAGCCTACTTACTTGTGTTAAGGAATTTTTCTATATTGCTAACAAACTGAATGCAGCATTTTTTGGGGGGGACTTGGACTACTGTCAATAATCCTTTCAGGATCTCAGCCATGCAGACTTTACTGAACTAACAGGGTTTACTCCTCTATATAGTTTCAAGATCTCCAGTACATGAAATCACTGATATTAGGAGTCTACTAAATTAAACAAGTTGCTGATCAAATACCCAGCTCCTCATACAGATTGTTACATTACTATTGGAAAAAGTCAGACTCTGCAGCTCTCTACAAGTTACCATAAAAAAGCAAAACTATTAGTCTTATGAAGTATTTCACTTAGAGCTTTTCAGAGGGTTTAGAAAGAAACCAAACCAGTGTTTCAGTTGTACTCTGAAAAACACTGTGGAAAAGTAAACTCTTCTGACAGACTTATACTAGGATGCAAGTCTGGTCTGAGCAGTTTTGAACTGAATGCAACATTAAAGGGTACTGGATCACTAGGAAACAGTAACTTGAGTTTTAACATCAGAGACAGCAAAACATATTAGATGATGTTATTACATATGTGTAAAATTTTACCTCTAGTGCTTCAATTTTTTTGTCTTTCTCCGTTAACTGTTTTCTGAGCAACATAATTTCTGCTGATGCTGGATTTAGCTTGGGATCTAAGGTTTTTATCACCTATATAAGGCAAAATAGAAGCATTACAAGTTAGGTTTGATTCTCAACAGCTTTTCATCTTGTTTGCTCAAAGCAGGAATATGAAAACAGACTGAGCACTAGTCAGGCAATTATGATGAAAGCTAGGCTGTTACCCTGTACAACAGAAGAAATCAGATGGTACAAAGGAATCATTAATATATCTCCTGCTTTAGCCTAAACCTCATTCTCTCATAGACTTTAACTCACTGCAGTTAAACTAACTAAAAATGCAACATGCAGCTACTAATTCCAACTGGGATGTGGAGAGGTAGGGGACTTAAAATCAATCTGTTTACTAAATTATGAGGGAGGAATGTGTATATTCAGAAACACACCACTCACATTTCTTGCTTTCTCAAGGTACATTTTGTATCTTTCTTCCATTGCTTTCATATCCTCATCTTTTTTACGCAAAGCTGCTTCCAGCTCTCCAATCTTCTGGGCTGTTCACAGAAATTAGCAACAAAGATACACAATACAAAAAACAGACATGGTACTTTGAAGGCTTCTGTGTTCTCCTGATTTAATCACCCTCAAATAAACTTCCTAGCTTCTTAAGGTCCAACTTGACTCTGAATTCCCATTTTGCAGATTATCATTAAACAAAACTACGCTCCCATGAACCTTTCCTTGCCCGTAACTACATGCAAAAAGTCCTCCTTCTGCCCCCTTTTCATGTTAAAAGCTGTAGCAGAAAGACTTATCCAGACAAGCATCCCATAGCCCAGTGGCTATGGGAATCATTTCAGAAGAAAATTAATATAGTCTCATTAAAAATCAACCCAAACCCCCACACAAAACAACTTACGGTTCTGAGTAACATCAGGCTGGAGTTCTGCAAGATCAGCCTCTTTCTTCTGTAATTCATCATGAACTTCATTCAACTTTTCCCTGTGAATGAAAGGCTGAGCTAAAAATTAAGTTCACAAATAATTCCATGCATAGTTTTAAGAGCTGAAAGTTGATGGTGGAAAAGCTTTTAAATAACTATTTCAGACTCTGGTTATTTCTTTTGAGTTTAAATAGAAATATTAGTATGTATTTTTGAAGAACCATAGAAGCTGGGACTTTGGAATTGAGTCTCATTTATCTAAAACTAGAAACAACAAATAAAATGAACAAAGCACTTCCTTAGCAGGCACTACATCTGCTGAAAAGACTGAAGAACTTCAGATCTATTTTCCACGGTTAACAGTGAGAGGCTGGGAGGAAATGGATTCAAGTTGAAGCAGGAGAGGTTTAGATTAGATGTAAGTAGAAATTTCATTACTGAAAGGGTTGTTAAGTCTTGGAATAGGCTGCCCAGGGAGGTGGTGGAGTCACCATCCCTGGAGGTGTTTAAGAAACATTCAGATGTGGTAGTTAGGGACATGGTTTAGTGGCATGGTAGTGATAGATATGGTTGGACTTGATGATCTCAGAGGTCTCTTCCAACCTTAATGATTCTGTGGTTCTGTGAAGAATGAAATACATTTTGAGTCCAGTAAGACTGATAGTTTTAGCAGTCTGTTGTAGAATCAGAACAGTTCTAATGCTATTTATTGGTGATGAAGAGACAGTTAAGTGGATATTAGTATGACAAGATTACCGTGATGAGAGTAGACACACCTAGAACTTTAAAACTCAACCCACTGCATGCATGATTCTCAAATCAGTAGCTTAGAAGAACAAGACATCACTATCAAGAGTCAGTTTCTGAGCTACAACAGTCAAATTGTTTAGCATAAACAAGCTATTGTGAATGCATGGGCCTTACTTACATATGTGCTGCCAATTTCTGCTTCAGGTTGCTAGACTATGAAAGGAAAGAATTGAAATTCAGTTATATTTCAGTATTTCGTACCATGCAATGTTAGAGTGCTTTTACAAATCAGACAAGAATACTTAGCACATGTAAGTTAAACCAAATAAACACTGAGAAAACTGCTTTTTGTTTCCATACATTTCTGTAGCAGCATTGATATATTTTGCATGGCACAAAAAACCAAATTTCAGCATCTTTTTTCTTTAAAGCTATGCTCCTCACTATACCACCATTTAATGATAAAACTAGAACATTGAACAGCCTCATCAATTAAGATCTTTGCTTGAAAATTCTTTTGAAAGCTGTGGTTTTGGTCCAGTTGAGTGACCCAAAGGGACTTCAGAGCTTCTTTATTCTTACTACTAGTGCATTTCAACCTAACTTTTAAACAAAACAACAAAAAGCAAACAAAAAAAGCACCAAACCATCATCCTGCCTTCATAGTTATCAGTGCTAGACACAGTAAAAAAGAACAGGCATATCTGAAAAAGGGACTTGATGTTAAAGAATTTTAAACAAAACTGGCAAGTTGTCTTCAAGGTCAAGAAGCCTAAACTTCCACTTACTCCTTCAGTCTTGGATCCCTGCTCCTGCAAAGTCTTTTGCAGATCTTCAATCTGCTGCTGTAACTCCCCAATACGCTCTTCATTTAGCCTTTTAGGAAGAAAGGACAGTTATTACCCATCTAAATACATCACTACTGATTTTTCTGTTTCATGTCTGGATGATAATTTTTCGAGGGACTATCCAGCAGGACTTAAGACACAAAGAAACTGATTTCAAATGCTTTTAGTTTGATTTGAACTTCTGCTGAGACAAACACAAGGCAGCTTTATTAAACATTCTATAATGAAAGACCTAGAGTAATTTTAAGTTTGGAGAAAGCTTAACTACCCAAAATTCTCATATCCTAGTAAGCTGCTTTCAGCATTCACCAATCAATAGAGAAAGTCAGACCATATCCCAGTGTTACAACAGGATTAGTGTCAAGTTCTAGAAGTAAGAGTTTCCATCCATTCTTAGAATCCTAGAATGGTTAGGGTTGGAAGGGACCTCTGGAGCTCATCTAGTCCAACCCCCCTGCAGTGGCCAGGGACATCCCCAACTAGAGCAGCTTGCCCAGAGCCCTGGCAAGCCTCACCTGCAATGCCTCCAGGGATGGGAACTCAACCACCTCCCTGGGCAACCTGTTCCAGTGTTCCACCACCCTCATGAGGAGGAACTTCTTTCTAATGTCCAGTTTAAATCTACTTATCTCCAATCTAAAACCATTGCCCCATGTCCTTTCACTGCAGGCCTTTGCAAACAGGCCCTCTCCAGTCTTTGTGTAAGTTCCCTTTAGGTACTAGTACTGGAAAGTCACTATTAGGTCCCCCCCTAATTAGTCTTGGTAGACTAATTCTTGGTCTACCAAGAATTACTCAGAACTAAGAAGAGTGTCCCTATAAGCAATATTTTCTGTAGAACACACGACAGCCATCTCTACCACATTTAAGCTACTTTCCTTCTTGGTGACTTTATAACCCTTCATTAATGAACTGGTGGAAGAAAAAGGATAATTAGATTCCTGGCCCAGTGCTATACTACAGATGCAAGTCACAAAGCCACTCGGAAGGCCCACAGATCACTCGATTTGAAGATGCTGCTTTTCCCATTACCTTTTCTCAGTTTCTAGTTCATTCACTGTCCGGTGCTTTTGCTCCAGCTCTTCCTGCAGCTCTGTAATACGTTCATTTTCTGACCCTTCCTGTTTTAATAGAAGCATCTTATTTTCATGCTGCAGTCGAATAAACATTTCTCTGAATCAAAAACAACAGAAAAAACACTGTTAAGGAAGAAAAGGTGACAAAGAGTAGGAGGTAGTATTACTGTTAGTTCCCTCAACTTAAAAAAGGGAGCAAAACAAGTTCTGCTATAGGAAGAGTTGGGATTATTCAGGCTGGGGAAGAGAAGGCTCCAAGGAGACCTTATTGTGGCCTTCCAGGATCTGCAGGGGCCTACAGGAGGGCTGGGCAAGGACTTTTTAGGATGTCAGGCAGTGCTAGGACTAGGGGGAATGGTCACAAGCTTAAGGAGAGGAGATTTAGGCTGGATGTTAGGAAGAAGTTCTTCTCCAGGAGGGTGCTGAGCCACTGTGCCAGGTTGCCCAGAGAGGTGTTGGCAGCCCCATCCATCCCTGGCAGTGTTGCAGGCCAGGCTGGCTGGGGCTGGGAGCAAGCTGCTCTAGTGGGAGGTGTCCCTGCCCATGGCAGGGGGGTTGGACCTAGATGATCTTTAAGGTCCCTTCCAACCCTGACAATTCTATGATATAGCTAGGGTAACAATGCCATTTTTAATTAAAAGGTAACTTACAATTTTCAAACATTTAAGAGAAATGAATCAAGTTTTAAATTAAATCACTCCAAATCTAGATTTTACTGGACCTTGGTTTCACTCTGCCAGATTCTAAAATTTATACTAGCTAGCCTCTAGGTCTTCTTAGTTCCTGTGTATTATTTATTTATTCTGTCTGCCAGGGGCAAGGTAAGAACTGTTTCACTCCTTAAAGAGGATTTTTTTAAGCCAAACTTTATATACAGCAATCTGATATGCTTTTATGAAAGAATGCAAAGTAATTACAATATGGGAAATAATTATTAACAGCTCCATGGAGACCCAAACAAGTATCATGGAGCAAAAGCAAAAAGTGGGACACAGAGTAATGTTGCTGAAAATAACTGAACCTTCACAGAGACAGTTTTATGTCCCACCCATTGAAATTCCCAAACAATCCCAACCTCTTTTCTTACCTATATTCCACTGGCAGAATTTCAGCAGCAAGATTCTCATGGCTTTTATCACGTGATGCACCTGAAATTGCACAGGAAGTTTAAATTAACAAACTTAAACAAAAAAAAAATCACTAATATACATAAAAAAGCCTCTGAAGGTAAAGCAATACCTGTTTGACTCAGGTGATCCTGCTGCATCTGTGAATATCTGAGCTCTTCATTCGTCTCTTTTAATGCATCACATTGTACTATCAGTCTCTAAGAAGATATATTTGAGGTGGAACTAAGTCATACTGCACTACTTTAGGATCAAATAACATTAATAAGGAATAGTACTGACACAGATACATTTTAAGATATATTTGGTGTATACACACATGAGGCACTAAACATTTTTATGGTAGCATTACTTCTGGGAAGGTTTTCCTGGAGCCGAGTACTTGAAAGATAAACTTTTGTTGAAGAGACTTACCTCTTTTTCTTTGATTAAAGCTTCATGTTTTTCTTCAAGTCTCTTCATTTCAAATGCTAGTTTATCAGCTCTTTTTGATTCTTCAGATAGTTTGTTATGAAGCTCCTGAACCTTTTTATTAAAAAAAAAAAAAAAAAAGGCTATATTCAGCACATGAATGTTGCAAGATGTCACCTTTAAAAGCTATGTTAAAACCTTCAGTCCTGCTCAGTTCAGCTAAAATAAGCAGCTAGTCCTCCAAGCTTAGGGGAGGGGAGATAGGATGGAGCCTTGTTATTGTTGTTTTATTTCTTTGTGGTTTGTTTTGTTATGTCTTTTGGGTGTTTGCTTGGTTTTTTTTCCCACTACTTCAACTCCTTAATTACTACTGAAATAAGTGAAATTGAAATAAATTTCCATGAGTAAAGAACACTGCATGCAAGTGATCTTAAAAAATAGCTGAAACAACTCTCCCAGGCACATGAATGACCTCAGTTAAAATGAAAGAAATGCCTACAAACCCTGGACGACTGATCAGTTTAGAGGACAACTACTGTTAAGGTAGCTAGATTAATAAACAGGGAAAACCAGAAGGTGAAGAGCAGAGTATGAAGTTTCTACAAATAAATTAGAGGTTACAATTTTTTTTCTATAGAAACAAAATAATTTTTAGGTAAGCTGAGTATTTGAGGAAAGAGTAGAAATTTAAGGATAGATGCAGCCTTACCTGTCTTTTGTAGGTCTCTAGCTGGGCACGTGCTGCATTGGCTTTCTTCAGTTCATCCTCCAGGCTGACTGTATTGTGCATGTACATCATGTTGGTTTCCTGCAGAGATTTGACTTGTCTGCGGAAGTCATTCAGATCCTGTAGCTTCTTACGATACACCTCAACAGTTGATTCCAGCTTACTTGCCCTGTCTGCAGTAGTCCTGAAAGCACCAACAGGAATTAGAAGAAAAATTGGTTTTTTCAAAAGGTTAAAGAAGTCCAATTCTGCTTTCATGCACATTCAGGCTTTTTCAAAGAGAGTTGCAATGTGCTCAACAGCAGAGTTAAATCTCGCCGCTTGATTTTTAGAAGTATAATCAACGCAAACTTGGAGTATGCCAAGGCTGCTTATAACATCTGAAATCACCCCAGTAAGACTGACAGTTGCATGCCAGAAGTAGGAGTCACAGAATGTTAGGGGTTGGAAGGGATCTAGAAAGATCAACTAGTGCAACCCCCCTGCCAGAGCAGGAGCACCTAGACCAGCTCACACAGCAATGTGTCCAGGCAGCTCTGCAATGGCTCCAGACAAGGAGACTCCACAGCCTCCTGGGCAGCCTGGGCCAGTGCTCTAGCACCTGCACTGCAAAGAAGTTTCTCCTCATGTTAATACTAAACCTCCTGTGGTCCAACTTGCTCCCATTCCCTCTTGTCCTAACATTGGATGCCATTGAGAAGAGCCTGGCTCTCTCCTCCTGACACTCACCCTTAACATATTTCTAAGCATTGCTGAGGTCTCNCAAGGCTTAGTATGTCAAATCTCTCTAGGGAATTCTGTGGGGTGCAATGTAAATGCACCACAACATCATGTGCTAGTCATCTCAAACTACTTGTACCTGGTAAGAAAAAGCCCATACATATTCTCATTGTGAGGTCATATATAATTAGAACAGAACTGCACTATAAAAATGATCATTAGCAGGTATGACCAAAAATTAGCAGCTGATGAGTAATAAAAATCTATGTGGATCATAAATATACAAATTCATGTTAATATCTGTGTGTAATATCTGCCATCTCATATCACTAGAAGCTAGTACAACAACATTATGGAAAAGATCTATGGTTAAGATTTGTTTCAGATGTTATTTAAGAACAAAGCTAAACACCTGAAACCACTTTTCCATGTTTTATTCATGCTATTTTATGACTAGCAGACCTGATTTTGCAGTACAATTTGCTTTGGATATTTCTTGGGTGGTCTGGTATTTAATTTAGTTTACACAAGCTGGAATATTACATTAAATTTTCATCAAGGTTATTGTGTATGTCATCTTCATTCTGTTAATCATGTTGCTAAACTAAATCTAGGTTAAAATCTAAATCTAAAATGCTAACTCTAAAAGCTATGATGAAAGTCTAGCTGCATGTATGCTTTTCTACATCAAAAAAGCAGCCTCTTGCCAATACAAATGTCCTCTTAATAAGAATGCACAAACATAACCCCATCAAATTTTCTTCATTCTTGCAGAACTTCACCTTCCATCCAATGTGAAGAAGAAGAATTTGTTGTATTTATTAATCCTGCTTCACAGAAAAATCTCATGTTGCTATTCTTAAGCAAAGAGAGGCTATGCCTGAAAGCTTGAACTCCATCTCTGCTTTGTCAAAGGGCTCTTTTGCAACACTTATTTTATATCTCATTTGGATAAATATTATCTGTAGGAGTAATGTCTCAGAAAAATTCTTAATGAATAAATCTATGGCTTTTTATTTAAGTCCTCCTAATGTGCATGTGGTGAGCTCTCTCTGTTACATACCTAAGAATATCATTTTCATCCTTCAAGGCTCTAGATTCTTCTGCCAAAGAGGTTAGCTCATTGTTTCTATGTTGCAGTTCAATCAGTTGTTTTTCTAGGTCTTCACAATGGACACGATAATCATCTTTTGCAGCTTCAAGCCTACCAGATCAAAACAGGAACCCTTGTTAAGAGCTCTAATTTAGTGCTAGAACTACAAAAAGAAGTAAAACAAAGGAAACCTACTGATTTCAATAGCCAGAAAAATGGCACTGTAAGCATGGAACATTTTATGATCTCTCAGTTAAATCGTAATGTTTTGTATGCTGCAAAATTTACCAAACCAATATCAAGTGATCACATGGAAAGTCATTTCTTCCCCACAGGGATCACAGGAGAAAGACTTAGTATGTAAAAGAAACCAGTACAGTGAAGATAAGGTAGGTCTTGGCAAGTTTAGTGGTTTGTTTACACACAAATCACTTCAGCACTCATTTTCTGCCTTAAATTACCCTTTTCAAGTGTCAAATGGCTACAACATGGCAATTACAAAGTAATATTTTCTACACGTAACAGTCTTAAAAATACATTTATATAGTACCATAAAGCTTTTAGAGCAAAACAAAACTGAGATGGAAAATCCTGAAAGAGTACCAGAAATTCCCAGGATATTTGACCTGACAGATTGAGGGGGTTTTTTTGAGAGAAATCATTTCATACCTGAAGTTTTCTTCTTGCAGTTGTTCCAGCTGCAACTGTGCATGAAAATACTTTTTTGCAACTGCAGTATTTGGATCATCAATAGAGTCATCTAATTGCTCTAGCCTGTCATTCATAATCTCATTTTCTGACATCAAGCTGTTTTTCTCATCCTGGAGAGCAGCCACCTAGTGCAGATAAAACAACATCAACACTGTAAGACCTGTCCAACTGGAAAGAACTGAAGCAAGACAGCAGTGCATCACCAAATTAGTTTATGAATAAGGTTGAGCATTTAGAAATCTCAGGATGTAATTTACATAGCATACTTGAGCATACAGATGCTTTAGTGTATGACAGTTATGAAGCACTAAAGTATAAGTCTCTCTGAAAAAAAAAGGCCAATTCTTGTAACTGAAACCATGGTAAAGGCAGACAATGCGATATGGAGAGAAAGTGAGACTTTCATTTAAAAGGATATCATGGAGGCCATAAAAAAAACCAACCAAGAACACCCAAAAAACACCAACACCAAACTTTAAGTACGGGTGTAAAGATACTCTCCATCTTGCTTGTACTCAACAATAAAAAGCAGGCTGGCCCTGGCTAGCACACCAACACAGTACTGCCGTGCGCTCAGCAGTGAATGGTTACGCAGGAAGCAGTTCCAGGTGCCAGAAGCTAGGAAGCACACACACAAAAGAAAAAAAACTTGGATAGCTTGGTAGAGAGCATGCACTTCTTGCAACAACCAAACAGGTCTGAGAACTGGAAGTGTTCACAACTAAGCAAATGAGAATACAACACTTGGTTGAAACAGTAAGTATATATTAACAGCCATCAAATGGGGAAGGATTAAGAAGAGAGAACCTTCAAAGTTTTTTTCTAGTGAAAGTTGTTGTGTTAATTTTAACATCCTGTCAAACATAAGAGCATGTAGCATGTGTTAGTTCAGTGGCATTTAAAACAGGGACAATATGCTTTTTGGGTTATGTTTTCCTGAATCACAAAGAAAACCTACCTTTCTTATACTCTTGGAAAATATCAAGGAAGACTGAGACCTTACAAGTGAATTTATTAAGAATTAGTTTAAATAAGAAGCGTCAGGCAATATTATGGCTTCAAATAAACAAAATTAAATAAAAATATATCATGGTGACATTATCAGATTAAACAGCAGCAATAACCTAGAGTATGCAATACTAAGAAACTGTTTAAGTCTGTAAAATAGATGTAAGGAACAAAACAATCTATCACTTCATTAGGTGCTGAACTAGCACTTCCTAGTTCACTCCTTTTTCAATACCAGATGTCACTTTACTGTATACATGCACACAAAACATCTCTGAGTTGAGAGCATATCTGAGCCTTGCTCAGCAGAATACTTCCTATTTAAGGTTCAGCACAATATTCACACATGTTAAAAGAACACCCATCTCAGGCTGTAAATAAATAAACAAAACCTCCAATCGCATTACTCTGAGCAAGTTTTTAATCTTTTCTCAGTTCCTTTCTGATGGTTTTCTTCTATTATTTCAATATAACAGAACTGGTGACAAAGCCAAATTCTGAAGATTTTTAAAAACACATCCCAGTGTTGAAGAGTTATTGTGTCAGGAACTCATCTGTTTATATCCAGCAGTACCTTTCCCTTGAATACCTTTCATGCCTTTACCTGGCCCACACTATGTTATGAGCAACTGGCTTTGTGTAACCTGTCAATTAACAGAGAACTCTTGAAAGAGAAGTGTGTGGGGACAGGAGAAAGCCTGGGACCTCTCTAGTGAGACATACCAAGTCTCCTAATGGAAGGAGAAAGTGCAAGTTAACTGTTATCCCAGCACCTCTACAAGCAAGAGCTTTTGAACAGTGAACACACTTTTGAAGTTTAACTGCTCTAATCTGCGAGTTCAGCTATCAAATCAATCCTCTTGCCCATTTAGAAGAAATCATTTGTTCATGTAGATTCTGCTCACAAGCATTCTTACATCTCTTTTTTCACTAGGAAGCCTTACTACTGCTTCAAGAAAAAAAAGAATTGTACTATCAGTTAATTCTAACAATAGCTTCTCGGGCATAGCTGTGAGCTACTTTATATCAAATTACTTTTTCAGTTGTCATTACCTGTAAGAAATGTAAAACTGGCCTCTGGTTCTGTGCTGGGTTTTGGGTTGGTGGTTGTTTTTTTTCAGAGGCTCATACAGCCAGTATAGTGTTCTGGCTCCTGTGAGAAGATGCCACCCAAACACTCTCTTAGTAAGGAATTAAATCTGAGATGAACTGCTTTACCAGATAAAACTCTTTCTATTCTCAGATTACAGAGCCCTAAAAGAGTGGTCAGACTTAGGCTACAAATGGATTGTCTTCTTCTTTTCTTTAAAGACTTGATTGAAATGCAAGTTCCTGCTTATTGTTATGATGTCCTCTCTCCTTTTTCTAAAGAGTGACTTGATTAACTTCTATACACATTAAAAAGAACAGGCCTATTATCAGCCACCAAGGATCTGTTAGTTTCCATTATTTTCATTTCCTGAAATACCCTCCCTGTTGCAACTGTGTACTAGAAAAAGTGAGTCAATTTTAGATACATTTCAAATCTTAGTCTTTCATCAACTCCTATTGAAAACAGCATCATTTTCCTGTGATTAAACCTAATGTCTGAATACTATATGAACTGGATTTTTTGGACACAGTTCAAAAAGACTAGAGGAGGCAGTGAATAAAAATGAAATGGACACTTTTTATATCCATGATAACATTGTGTTGAAGCTACTTGCTACTAAGGGTAAAGATAAAGCTAGCAGACCAAATCACCTCTTGAGTTAACAGCTGGCATAGAACCTCAGCTTACACTTCCAACAGAAAACTATTTCCAGTAATTGCATTTTGAAGTACAGAATAATTGCTTTTCCCCCACTAACAGCCAAGAATTCTAACAGAAATTTAAATAAATGTAAAATTCACTTTGCCCTTCAGAATTTCTGCATCTTAATAGCAGCACTACTACATAGCAAAAGAAATAAGCAACCTGGTGTTCCTTACCTGTAAATCGAGCTCTTGACATCTTTGTGCCAACTCTTCTTTTTCTGCTAGTGCTTCCTGAAGATCTTCCAAAGCTTTTTTAAGCTTTTAAAAAACAAGACAGTCAATCATTCTGACCCACAACCAAAGTTCTAGCTTCCAAAATGTCTCAGTTGCTTATAGGAATTAAGAAGGGTGATAGGTGCACACATGGACACAGAATCTTGCACATACACTGCTAGATCAGGATCTCTGTTCACTTCACCTGCATTTTAAATGACTACCACATTTAATAAATAAATTATTGGAACTTGGAGCAACATCCAGATCCAACATACCAACTTAGACTAAAAGCATTACAAAACTAAACACAGGTGCACTTGGTGGTGTCACAATTTCAAAATCTCTGCCTGCTAAATCAACAGGCCCTTCATCTCAGAACAGAAATGCTTAGGCTTCTTTGTGAGCAGCTACTTTTAAAACCAACTTCATTTTATGTGAAACACCCTGCAGCGTTCAGGTTATCAACAATTTTAATGACCCCTTAAAAAGAACCTGAAATGTTTAGCCTGACATGGCTGTGCCTTGATGTACCCTTAGCTCTTCTTGCAATGTTGGTTTACATTGGCCAGTTTTACCCCATCCAGGAAGATCATAGAGCAGTCACTACATCTTTTTTTTTAAAGAAGCCATAAATTAACACAACTTTTCACTTAATTAGCATGGAAAAATAGCATTACTTCATTGTAAATTCTCTGCCAACATCAGTAAGTTGCTCTGTCCTTTGGGAACAAGTATGGTTTAACCAGAGCAGCTCCAAGTGGAAAACAGACCAAGCACTTTGTGCAGACAGAAGACAAAAGAATGCAATTTATTGCTGAGGTGATGGGATTTTGTTGGGTTTTGGGTTGATTTTGGTTTGAAGTTTGTGGGTTTTTAACTTTTATAATGGGAGAGAGAGAGCAGTCCTCCTCTTCATTTAAGGGACAGGAAGATACCAGAATGATTGTTCAGGCTTGGCAAGAAACACCAATAAATACTAAATAGTTTACCTGCTGTTCCATTTCACTTGATGCATCACTTGTGGAAGGACCTGCTACTTCCTTGCTCATGAGCTACAAAGAAGCCATAGAAAAAGAAGGTTAAAGTAGAATATCTGTAAATTCACTGCCTGCTGAACATCAACTGCATTTTCCACCATGTTCTTGTATCCTTTTAATATATCAAAACAGATTAATAATAATAAACACCCCCCATGGTTGGTAAAAGATTTAAACAAATCTAGACTAAGATGATTCTTTTTTAACCTCCTCCCTCCCCAAATTAACCAAGTTAGCAAAAAATTCTTGTTGGATGAATCTGTGATCTGTTGAAGTTATTGCTACCCCCTAGTCAAATTAAAATGGAGTGAACCAGAGGACAGGATTTCACTCAATTTAATAGTTATCACACTTCTTTATGTCACATTAATTGCCATTAAGCAAACAATAGGAACATTAACACAGCTTTCACTGATCTCCAGTACAGAGATGTACAGAGTATATTAGTGTAACAATTAAAGGGCCTTACATCTTACTTAGAAATTACAGTATTATTTCTAGACCTTCTTCAGAAAGAAAGTTTAATTAGTCATAATACAACTAACAGTAAGTTTATAGATTTTTCTCTCCCAATAGGACCACATAAAGCTTTAAAGGCTATATAGTCAACTTAAATCTAAGTTTTAAAGCCTACTACCAACTCCACTGCTACTTGATGAGGATGCAATTACAGACTACATTTTCTCCAAAGTCAGTTTCTAGTTATTGCCTCCCTCCACACTCTGCTTCACAATCCTGAAGCTCACAAATACAAGGAGTTTAGAGCTATGCTGTGAGCCACATCACTAAGATGATCCAATTAAGAACAAACTAAGATAGGAGGGGAAGCATGACAAGAATAGAGATGCAGCTGGGAGTCTGTAAATCAGAAGCTGGAATAATGTAGCCTCAAACAGTTACAATTAGCTAACTGAGTCTGGGACAGAAATTTCAGAACCTGACTCCCAATATAATTAGCAGCTGGCAACTAGACACATTTCTTGTGTGAAACAGGAAATCTTAAGCATTTATTGAGTCCACAAGTTTGGGCATATGAGATTAAAATCAAAACCCCTTGGTTGGAGTTTGGGGCCTCTCAGTCCTGATCCTCCCAGATAATTTAGGGGAGTACTTAACACTTCTCCCTGACTTTTGCTTGGATTAAAGAACTCACAAAGATCAACACATTGATCAGACTTCTCAACTGACAGCATGAGGCTATGAATTCTTACTTACCTCTTGAATGGCAGTCATGACAACATGCTGAACAGACTCTTCAAGGGTCATGATACTTTGTATGTGCTCTGTGAAAAAGAATTTGTGGTGACTGATGACAATGTTCATCTTAATAGCTTGAGTAACATGACATACTGTTTGCAGAAAGATCCATAAGAAACTGTTTCTCTACAAAGCTTCTTCATAGCAGGTAGAAATTCTCAAACAGAGCACTACTGTTAACTAACAACATTATTATTCAGTAATATGGTAGTTAAGAGATTGTAATCCCTTCTGTTTATGTGAACAAATTTATACTATGCATAACAGAGCAAGGAGATTTAAAGATACCTGCATTTACATGTTTCTTTTTTCATCCATATGTATATACATAAGCTTTTCCAAAGAGTCCATAAGCTTGCAAATGAGTTAATACATGAAACTTAATGGAAAAAAGCTAATTGCTATTGTCTTTGTTCCTAGTGCAGCCTGGCAGTTTACTTCCCAAACATTCTGATGCAGCCATTTTGGATTCCCTAGGAATTACACCTATTCTACTAACAGAATCACACTGAGGATTCCTTAGCCACCAGAGCATTGAGCATTAGCTCTGATAAGGAGAAAGAAAACTCAACTAATTCAGTCTTGAGCTTCTGCAAAAAAACAAATGGCAGTTTCTAATATAAGGTTTTAATTTCATTTGCTTTACTTGCATTTAAAGAGTAAATTTTAGGTCTTGGGATACATTTTAACAAGTATGAATAACCCACACACATTTCAGACTACTTTTTTAAACTTACCTTGAGCAAAGTTTGAGTTTGAGTCACAGAAGCTCCCTACAGATTTTCTGTTTTTAAGTGAATTTCACTTTCAGAATAGGCATGCAACATACTAACAACAGAGACTTTTTGATACATAAGAAAAGTTTCTACATCTCTTCCACCTGAACAATCACCTGAGGCTGTTTGTTGACCAGATTAAGGCAGTGCATACCTTGTTTCCTTTCACAGTTGACTGCACAACCTAAAATAAGCTGCAGAAGCCTGCCCAGTTCAGTGGGATCTGAGTTCTCAGATATCCGGTTTAAGTCTGGAATAAGCTCTTCTGAAATCTGCTGACCCAAGAACTGAAGAGAAATGAAGAGAATGTAAACTTCCACTTTGGTACAACATGAGAATCTGGTATTATGTAGGAAATCTGGATTCAATAAGCCATCCAGAGAAAATGGTCTATTAATAAGTTTGTTACTGTAAAACTTCAGGAAGGGAAAGATTTTAAACATTAAACATGGAGATCTACACTAAAAATATTGCCTTATGATTGAGTACACAGCACTGTCAGACTAGGGAATCTAAGGAGGCCTAGATAAATCAGATGTTACCTGCTTTATGTAACTATTTGTTACAGCACTTCCTATGTGAAACTGATGTCACACATTGTGCCTTTCTTGCACCAAAGGCCATTCCAAGGATCTCTCTCTCTCCATCCCTCAGTGTGGTTGTGTTTGGGGCAAGGGGTATTCAAACCACTACTCACCAATGACCTTTACCATACTTGGCACCCCAGAGTTTTATATTAAAATATATATGCAAACCACTTAGCAATTATTTAGTGCAAGGAAATTATGCACTTTAGTAAGAGTTCTATAAAACTGTTCTGGCAAAACCACAAGTTTTGAAAGTCTATTAACTGGGAGTTAGTTAACTGACCACTTACACATGAAAAACTGACAGTGGTAAATTAGAAGTTCCTGGGCTAGACCTCAAGTATGAGACATTAATTTATTCTACCAACACAATAAAAAAGGAACTTAAAAATGCTTCCAAATTCAGTTGCTCCCTAATCCTTCAAAACATTCCTCATAAAGCTAAAGAACTTCTTCTAGATTTTCCAGAGAGCCTCAGTCCTGGCAATGCAGAAGGCTTGGTACTTGATATGTGAGACCAGGAAGTCATAAAATGATCTGGCAAGTTTTTCCTATACCATACCCATTACAGAACTGTAATCAAGCTCCATATAAAATCCAGCACTTTTTTTTTAAACTCAAAATACAGCACCCTTTTATGGCTACTATACTTATCCTGCATGGGAGAGAACAAACTATAAGCCTTACTATGTTCAGGAGGATTCATAACTTATCTCCCAGCTTCCAAGTGACAATCATAAAACCTAGAATAGGGTGGCCAAAGCTGTTCTGATGTGTACACAAAAGGACTGAAACTTCACTAGCCCAGAGAACACATATAAAAGTCAACAGGATTCTGCAGCTCAGTCTTTATGATGTTCACCTGGATAGTGAGAAAGCCATGGTTTCCAGATGATACTCCAAGAGTTTTATCTGAAACATACCTGCCCCAATTAATTTCATTTTCACTCAGACCTCCCACTTAACCAGATAATTATCACATATTTTCTGCCAAAAAAGTCCTTAAAATAAATTACTTTGCCAAGAAAAAATAAAAGCTAGGAGAAGGACGACTATAATCACAATGTTTAATGATTAGAACAACAAAATAATTGCTGCTCTTTCCATACCTCATGATAGTAGTCCATAATTCCTTGCAGTATCTTCTTCAGATTACTGGACTAATTGTTGTACATGAAAGATAAGGGTACAGGGTTTTATTAAAATTCTTAATTTTGCTGATATTAAGTAATAATTCATAAGTAAAATGTTTACATAACAGCTCAATGAGAGGATCCTATAATGACAAGAGAAATACCACAATAGAAAATCCCCAGGCAAGAATGCTGGAAGGCACTTAAACTATCAGACAGTTCAAGGTCATTTAAAATAACCTAAAAAAAGTCTGAGCTTAATTCTGCAGTTTTGGGATTGCTAGATACTCTCAGGCCAGATAATTGCCAACCCCATAAACTATCACTAACTTCAGTGTTGAATACCTTTATTCTCCAGTTGTCACCAACATCGTCTTTAATGCGATTTAGCCAAGATGCATCAAACCAAGCAACATCTCTGAAACAAAAATCAAATGATTAAACATCAATAAGCACAGACTTCAATAAATTACACACCAGATTCTCAGCATTAAACCATCAGATGTTTCACTACAGTGCCTAATGAGGCATGAATTCCTGGAGACTACAAGTTATATCTATGTCACAGGAAATTTCCATCCTGCTGGCTGCAGGACACCACCTTCCAGGCCAGGAAGAATTTCTGAGCTAGCACCAGCTAGGAACACAAGGATATGAAGGTCTTTGTCACACTGAATTTTTATACCTGACAAAGCGATCACAATGATGTAAAGAAACATCCCTCTTCTGACATTGTTTGGTACCTGCTCTTGTGCTTTCACTACAGTTTGTCACAAGCACTTATCAAGAAAACAAAACAAAACAACACAACATTTTAAACTACTGACATTTCCTATTTTTGGCATGCCTTTGGTTCCCCTGGGCAGAAGTATATTCCCTTTGCCAGCATAAATAAGGCTAAGTTGCTGACAGAGGTGTTTACAGACACTGAGCTGCCAAGCAGTACAATCACAGCATAACTAATAATATCCTAATTTTTACACCATACTGTTTACCCACTCAAAGCACCTAATAAAAAAACAAATATTATCCCCACTTGCATATCAACCAGCTTGGCTGTAAAGAAGTTTGTGGCAGCCTGGTACCACAAGCATAGGGCAAGTGACCTTCAGTGAACCTTCACTAAGCAATCATTGTTTGCCATGCCCCATTAAAAGGGTGAGCTCTGTCTTGCTTAAAATCTTTTCAAGCAAACAGGAGAGTTACTGGGTTTGTGTTTTTCGGATTTTTGCTGTTGTTTTGGATTATTTTTGGGGTGGTGGAATTTATTTTTTTTGAGACATAGTTTATATTAAGTAATTGCCTAGTAATCAAAACTACAGTTTGAGCAGATGATAATTCAGACTTCCCCTTCACCAACTCAGCTAACAACAACAATAAAATGGTAGGGATGACTTGTAGCATGATACTCTCTCAATAAGAAAAAGACTTGTGAAGTAACTGCAAATTTCAAAACTAGTGTGTCACTCACCCCAGTAGCATTTGTCATCATCTCAGTAAAATAGGAATGATTTTAGTTTTGATTAGCAAACTTATTTTGTTAATAATAGAACTGCCACTGAAGTTTCACAATTTTTTTTCCCACACAAATAGTAAGTTTTCATTTAAATCCTACAATTTAAATCTAAATCAACTGAGCAATCTCAAGAGAAAGAGAGCACAAAGACATGCCTTTTGAACTTTTGGTTCCTTATACCAAAAAGGAACATATTGTCTGAAGCATGGATATCCATGAAATAGTGCTGATGGGAAAAGTGAAAAAGATCTTATTATTCTTGCCCAATTACCCTTAAGTATAAACTTAATATTGCAGTATTAGAATATCTCATCAACTTCTCCATTCTGTCACATTATTATTCAACTATTATCCCCAAAACAACAATACAAAGGTATATTTTATCTTCTGCTATAAATTGTCCACTCTAAGCTTCTGTCGACTTTATAAGTGACTGTGCACATCAAATACAAAACCCTCAAGAAATTCAATACCTCTTCTTCAAACTGAAGTATCAACTTACATTTGGTGAAGCACCTGAGCCATGGCAACCCCATTAGTCAGGTCCTGAACATCTCTGCAAGGTGCAGCAGTATTGAATGTCTGCAACTAAAACAGGGAAAAACAGTGAGTTTGTCACTCAGTGGACAGAAAATTCGTTGTTTTTTTCTTCTTTAGGGTATAAGCATTTAGCAAGATGTCTTTCTACTTCAGGCAGCTGAAATCCTTGCTGAACTATGCAGTTTTTAAGCCAATATGAAGATAGCTGAAAAAGACTGAACCATCTCAAATCCTGCGAGCTGACAATATACTTCCTTGCAATTGAGAAATTCCAAAATTACTCTATAAAGATGTTACTATTGAAGTTATACATCTTTTCCTGGGAACTATGTACATTATTTCTGGTATTTATATTTAAAATAGTATTTTTCTGCTATTTTTCCAAGCATCACACTATCCAGTGTTTAAACACAGGGCTGTTTTACTCCATCTACATATTTCTGTGCCAAGATTGAGCCCCAGTTTTCACTCTTCTCCTCTATTACAAAAACAGATTATAGATGGACTACTTCATAAAAACAGATACAGATGGAATATTTCATAATAAATTTTATAATAAATTGCCTGATCTATTCTGTATGAATTGTTTTTTTGCAGTCTCTGTGTTGTAACTGGTGCTTCCAGGCACAAGTACAATTAAAGTACCTTTGTAGTAGGATTATACAAACAAGATGTAACTCCCATCCTAAAGAGAAAAAATGTTACTAGCTCAATAACTCATCTCCACTCATTCTGTCTTTCCCAGGACCAACAGTCCTCATCAACTCAGTCATTTCTCATATGGTAGCTCTTCCATATTCCCATGAGTGTGGTCATTTTTTCCTCTTAGCTTTCTGGTTTTCCTGCATTTAAGATCTGTGGGATGGGGTTACCTAAACGCTAAAAATGTTTCTCCATTTTGGATATTGTGTATTTTTTTTAGAACTATCCCCAAGCTTACACCTAACATTTGGACAGAGTTAGCTACTACAACTGCAAGATTTTCATTCCCCAAAGAACAATCATCTCAGAACGAACTGTTCTAGGTGACAGAAACACACACATCAGCTCATCACACACTCAGTAAAATAAGAGTTCATCAGCAATTCTTTTAAATTCAGCCTTCTTTATGACAATGAATAAAACAGGATAAATTTTTGCTGTTAATACTATTAAAAGATGTGAAATAGAAGAGAACAGATCCTTATAATCTCTGTCCACTGTAAAAACTAACTTCTTAAACTTACTACATTTACAATATCCTGGTTTACCTGTCCATCTCAAAAGGGCTTTCCCAAACATCCTGTCAAAGTAAGCTTCCTCAGAGGTCACTGATGAATATCTGGTGTGTTTGGGAAATAGAGCTACCTGGACCAGAGTGGTGGAAAAGCAGTTTGCAGCTGTGTGGATTCGAGGCAGTTGTCATCCATTCTACATCTATAAAGAGCAATCATATACTCTGAATATGTTTGCTTGCTTCAAAGAGTCTAATTAAGCCAAGAGGAAAGAAAAATATGCAGAGCAAGGAGAGGTGTGTGGTATTTGTTTTTCAATTAAAAACCCTATTTTAAAACCTGTATTACAGTAAGTGAAAAGTCAGTAATCTCTGATAGCTTACATAAAAGATTAAGGAGAACACTACCAACTGAAGCAGCTGTGATTGACAGCACTGGTTTCTAATACTATAGTAGCCTTAATGCCAAGGCAAGAACAGGCATGCAAGCCAGTCAAGACTGAGCATGCCAGAATTTAGAGCTTCATGGCACAACAGTGTGATGCTTCCATTTGGATAAACCCCCTTGTAAACCAAAGAAATTGCTCAGTACAGGTACTACCATTTCACCCAAGCCTCTCAGAGCAGGTAAACAAAGCCTTAGAAATCCCTTTGACATGCCACACTGCTTTATGTAGGCCGGCATCTCCCAGAATAGAAGCAGCTAATTAAAATTAAGCAAAAAGCAGGACTGAAAGTTATGTAAGTGCCTAGAAATAATATGAGAGTAAAAGTATTAATTATCAGTTCTCCAAACCCCAATCGCTTCCTTAGAACAGATTTGTACTGTATTTGCAAAACCAATGAAAGTAATAGAAATAGGGAGGAGACTGACAGAAGCAGCCATAGACTTCAGGACTATAGCAATACTCTCCTGGGTTTTTTTTCCCCTCCAAATTTGATTAGTTTTACTAATTATTGTTTCAAGGACATGCTGCCACTCATTTCATGAATCTAGCTTGAATGCATGCTACCACTTGCTGCTACACCAGAAGCAAGTATTTTTCTCACTGATAAACAGCTGTTAATGCTCACAAGACACAGCTGAAAATTTAATTTTTCAGCATGTAACACTAAATAATGCTCTTTATCTGGATCTGCTGAAGGCTCTACCACCAACAGCTGTAGATGAAACAAGAGTGTGCATATTACCCAGTGGAAATCAACTAGCTATCTAACTCCAGGGAAGGTTTACCCTCAAGTTCATCCAGATAATGCAGGGCTGAGATTCTCCATTTTATACCCAGATTATGCAGACTAAGGATAGCAGATATTTTGCAGTTAGTCAAAGAGATTTTTAAAGTAACAATAAAAATTCCCATTCTTAATCCCTCAATATTAACAGAATAACTCAGCCACAGGACTGAGTTAACGTTACCAGCACTGCCAGCATCAAACAGGAGCACATCTATTGTGGGAAAAGCTTCCTGTTCAAGATGTTACCATACATCTAGTCTATAGTTCGGAGGCAAAGACAGAAGCAGCCTCAGAGTGGTACAGCACTCACTCCACCCACAACCAAGTGGAAAATATTAATGTTTACTTCATATATACTAACTAAAGTTTGTCCTTCTGACTTGGAAAATTGTTTCTGCAACAGACTCCTGAGTTCAATCATAACAGTCAATTTTCCTTTTAAACTCATGGACACTTCCCCTATGATTTAGTCTAACTCCATTATGTTTTTCTTGTAACATTGTCAAAATACTCAATGACATCTGGGTTGTAGAATCAGTAGGTAATTTCTTCACATTTTCTCTTTATTCTCTGGACAATTCTAATATAGAATTTGCTAAAATAAAAATAATAATAAAAAACCCCACAGATGTGGCAGCAGAAGACAGAAAATAATAAGCATCTCTTTGCTGTATTAATGAGTAAAGAGAGAAACCTTTAGACCTACAGAGTTACAGAACCCATTTCTCTTCAGATAAACAGCACTCCACTCCTTTCCAGATCTATTTTATTTTGCTATTATTCAGACTGAAGTTCAAGCTGAAAGGATGTTTGAAACACATCATCCTGTTAATAAACAGTTTCTACTAAATTGTAAACTAAAGTCCCAGAAATAGTGTTAAAGCTAAAAACATGCATCTGCTGTGTGTTATATAGAAAACCTGAACACAGATTTGTATGTTCATTTACACTAATGACACTACACAAAGCTCTTCCAGTTGAAGGCTAGTTAAGGCTCCCCTAGCATTCTCTTTAAGATTCATGGTGTAATTACAGACATGCATGGTGAGGATACTTAAAATGAGAATTAGACTTCATATCAAGCAGGAATTGTAAAAATTATAAAGGGGTTCAGCACTGCTGACAGGAAGTTCAGCACTGCTGACAGGATTTTTAAGATTTATTTTGCAATTGAATCATGATGGATTTACCTTACCTGATTACCTAGAGGAAAATGCAAAGTTAAAGAGCCCAAAAAAGATAAATATAAGTGTACATGACAAAAGATATCTAACTTCAGAGATGTAAGCACAAGACAGCTGAAATTCTGCAGACTGATGAAACACTAGAAGGATACAAATTTACTAAATCTGCAATATACTCCGTTCTTTCTCCAATTTACACTTCACACAGGCAAAACACCTGCTATTTCTAGAGATACCCTTCACACCAGGTAATTGTGGCTTTCCCTGGCCAAAATTTCACGGAAAAGTTTTATTTAGTAGTGCTCACTCTCACCAAACATACTGCATCTGCAAGCCCAGAATGACCGACAAGGAAGCAGAAAAAACTTGGAAAGGACAAGGGGTAAAAAAACCCCAATCTTGATTGATGAGCTGAACAAAAATGCCTGGACTCAGTGAACCTGAAAGTCTTATCCAACCTAAATGTATTCTGTGGTTCTAAATACATTCTTCTTGCACAGGCAGTGCCACACATCTGGATGTGTTGTGCCCGACTAATAAATGCTTTAACCACTTGAAAGCTGGTACGAAATGTTCTGAGGTTTCAGCTCCTGACAACTCAATTAAAATTAATTGCATATATTTAGTAGAGTTCTAACAACTGAGCAGTTTCCACATGGAAACCACTGCTTAGAGAACCACTACTTAGGCCTATAGGATATTCACACGACTACATCTACGCTTCAAGGGTGCTTAATGCATCCATAAACACTTGTTTCTCGGGCAGGCCCCATTACTTGGATCCATCCGTGCTTGGATCTCAACCTCCTCCAGCTTCTGCTCGCTCTGGCACCTCTCTCACCCCTCCGAGCACCGGACAGCAGCAGCAAGCAGCTTACCCTCCGCGCCGGCCACGCAGGCCGCCGCGGGAGATCCAACCCCTCCTCATCACCGCAGCGACTGCGCGGGGCCAACAGGTGCTCTCGCACCGCCCCCGCGGAACCGCCGCCACGCTTCGCCTGGAAAGGCCTCTCTCCGCGGGGGGCAGGCCGCTCTGGCGGAAGCACCCCCCTTCCCTCTCCACCGGGACAGGGAGGAGGGTGGCAGTGCCGTGCGCGGGTAGGGGGGGATCCTTCCTCTCCCCTCGCGCACCACTCACCCAGAGGATGAGGCTGTCACAGAGCAGGGGGTCCGACGGCTTCACCTCCATGACGGCGGCAGCTCCTTCCCCCCGCCCCACCAGCAGCCCACACAGGGCTGATGCGTATCCCCCGCGGGACGGAGCGGGACGGAACGCGCTCACGCCCACAGTCACGAGCAGCTGACGTGCAACCCCGTAGAGCCCACCCGCGCTCCTGCCCGCGCTGGACAGGGGTGTGGTCAGGAGGTATACGTCAGCGCCCGCCCATGCCTTCAAACGCCGGGAGTGGCAGTGGATGTACCCAATCACAGCGAAGAGGTGTAACTGTGCGCGCCAATCGCTGAGGGTTCTTTTGAGGGGCGGGGAGGAGCCTCACAGTGAAGGTGTCCCTCAGGCGCCCGCGCCTCACGTCATCGCCCCCTGCGGCCTCTGGAGTGGCTGTGGCGTAGCGGGAGCGTGTCACCTGGCCCGGGGGTGAACCGTGGGCCGGACAGGCAGAGGGTGCAGCTGCATTATCTTCTTTCCGCGGCGGCGAGTCCGCGCATGACGCGGTGTTCAGGTCCCAACATGGCGGTCGCTGCCTGCTCCTGCCGCCTTTTGGCTGTCGCAGGCCGAGGACGGACGGGTCGTGAAGAGGTGCTGGCATGGTTCAGAGTTACGTATGCCTAAGGTGTAGGTAGGTCAGTGTACCTGTAGCAGCCACAAATGTTGCTTTCACAGTAGGATACAGAATTGCTTAAAAACTACCATTGCTAATTGAGGCAAAAATATCAAATTCCTTCTTTTGGGAAGGTGAAGCATAGAAAGGGGTTAAACATGAGGCTGGTGAGCAACTGTTTTAACCTTTCTCCAAGAGATAGGGCAACATGCCCCTGTGCAACAGCATTGGTAGGATTGAGATGGGCTACAGCTGTTTGACCTCTTCGTAATTGATAGTGTCAATTCTTACTGTCTCTTCTCAGCCTCAGAGGCTGTTGCTAGCACTACCCAAAACCCACCAGACTGCATTGTCTCGTGGATAGTGGTCTTTACCTTGCCAGTGAGAGGGGTGAAGGAGGACTGGCAGCTCAAACTGCTCCTCCCCAGCAAGGCTTTCATCCACCAGGCAGTGCTTGGGGCTCGCTGCCAAGTCTCCACAGGCAGCCCTGTAATGATTGCCTGCACAGTACGTCAAACACCACCAGACAGGTACCATGCACATTCCTTTCGTCTTACCTATTTCACTACATGACATTTAAAAGTTAGGAGTATTTTTTGTTTGATCTATTATGCTTTGTATATTAAAGAAAAAAAACCCACCAAAGTCTTTCTTTTGCTTTCCTCTACTATAACTGTTTTGTAGGGAAAAGCTAACTTATTTTATCAGATCTTGGATACGCCTGGTTCAGGATCTTATCTTTAATAATACCTTGCCTCAGACATTCCAAAGAAAAGTCTAAGTACCTTACACTAAGAAGATGCAATTCTCTGTCCTGCTGCTGTTTCTGCACAAGAACTATAGTGACTTTTCTCTCCCACAGCCTCTTACTAAATGAGTTGAACCATTATTTTGTGTTAGCTGACCTGTTTATGAAGAGTCTTATGTTGCCTGTTGTTACTTGAAAGTGCTGGATGGCACTAAATACATCAATGTATATGTCAGCTAAGACAGAACTAAATAACTTTAATAATAGCTGTTATAGGCTTCATATGCTCTTCCTTTTTGGTTATTCTACTTTAAGATACATGCTTTAATTTTCTGTTAGTGATTCTACTTTGAGTCACAGAGATTAAAATTGTGGTGAATGACAGGGACAGTATTTACAAGACTGTTTCTCCTCATACTACTGTCCAGAATTGATAAAGACTTGTGAGTGGATTTGGATTTCTGGAAACCCTTTGACCATTTCCTGCACCAAAGGTTCTTAAAGAGATTTGGTTACCATGGAAGATTATCAGAAATCCTTATTAAAAATAGAATAAAAGGTTTTTTCCAGTAAAATCTCAGAGTTCTGTGCTAGAACTTGTACTGTTAAGCATGCTCATTTTAGGTTTAGGTTTTTAGTACTTTTGATCTTTTATAATTTCTACTAGCTCTAGCTTTTGTTGTTTTTTTCTTTTACTCCTCTTCATTTGCTTACTGTTTGTCCTTTCTATATTTCTATGTCCTTTCCCTTCGCAGGAAGTATCACATCCTAGCATCTGTCACTTCCTACCAAACTTTACCCTGTTTCCTATGACACAGAAGCATATAATTCTGCATTTTAACTTCTTGATTTCTTGATTCAACCTCTCACAGACTTCTTTCTTTATCCAGTTTCTACAGGCAGCTCTTTTTTTCCCTGGGTTTATGCTGCATAAGCCAGAGAGCAGCACAAGCCAACTGCTTTCCAGGGAACATGGAGGCAAAAGGGAGAATGCAGCCAGCAGTACAAGGGCTTCACCAGCTAGGGCCCCATCCCACAGTTTCCAAGCAAGGCAGGTCCAGAGATGTTCAGCCACGAGTTCAGACAGTCAGGCAAGTTCATCGTGACAAGGTAAAGCTCAAAAGACAACTCATCAGTCTGAGTCAGGCCCGGTGAGGGTAACCAGGGTCAGGCCCAGTCCCATGATCATTGGGCAGGTGCAGAATGACAAAGCAGTTCTGTGCTCACACTGGGAATTCATTCTACACAGTGCAGTCCATGGCCAGGCACAAACATGCTTGTGACTCAGCTGTAAGGCCTGAGACTGAGCTTAAATCTGGGCAGAGGGTGTGCATGGAGGCACCAGGTGAGGCTATAAAGGTCTATTTGTGCACTCAGGGCCCTCACAACATACTCTGTTTCTGTTGGGTCATTTTCCATATGTGGAAAGCTCAAGAGTGCAGGGAGCTTGGCAGAGATCAGTGGGAGAAGCACTCATCTGAAAGACAAGGCAGGCTGTACAGGTTTGGTAGTCTGGAGCTATGTCAGAAGAGTTTGGCTCACTCATGCATGCCTGGCTGGGGCATCCACATCAAATGGCTGACTTTGAAAGATTGAGGGCTCACCCAGCTACCACACAGCAAGTATCTCTCTAAGGAACATTACACTTATTTCATACTGAACTCTACAGAGAAATAAAACACAAACACAGACAGAAATCCATACAGCTATTGTACATCTTAAGTTGCAACCACACATCAGGAGCACCCCAGCACTGGCAAGCTGTGCTTAAGAGTTCAGCTGTGGGGCAGAAGAAGTAAGAAATAGAAGCTATGGAAGTTATATAGAGTAAGGTAATTTAGTAGTATATTTTTTTATGCCTGGCTGGAAATTTCTTCATGAGCTGCAGGTTACATGAATGTCTGTCAGCAAATTCTGATTTTGTGCCAATCAAAGATTATGACCTATATTAACATTCTAGAAACAGGGGAGACTAGCTTGATGCCTCATGCCACAGCTGCAGTTCAATCTCCTGATGTCTCATGTCTGCTGTTACTACATTTTAAAGTCAGGTTAAATTACTTCTCACAAGAGGAACTTAAGTTAAAATGTGTTCACTTTTTTTGATGGTGCATCCTTCGCCTTCTTGACAAAGCATGTGACAGTCTTTCAGTAAGGGTTGTCTACCTTCCTTACAAAAATGCTACAATAATTTAAAACTGCTAGGTTAAAAAATAAAATCCAATTCCTAAGGGTATTATTATTTTCAATGGAATTACATTATTATATTCAGTAACATGAATAGTATTTGGCTCAGACATTACTCAGTGGCTTGGTCAAGAAAGCCACATCTCCAGATACTTGTGGTTTCCCATACCTTGTGTGGCAGATATGTATGTCTCTTGTGGTTTAAAAATGTTCTTATCCTTGTTGGAAAATTCTCATTTACAGGACTGCATCTAAAAGGGATTTTCTAAGCACTTTGGAACAAAGATGTTAGAATGTAGAAGTACCAAACAGTGACACTTGGTGGTTAGTTATGTAACTTGCACATTTCTCACCATTTGAATCCCTGAGATGAAAAATTATCCTCAGCTTTTCAGTCATATTTAGTAGCTTGGCTGATATGATTTATCACAGTATCACAGTATGTCAGGGGTTGGAAGGGACCTAGAAAGATCATCTAGTCCAACCCCCCTGGAAGTCTGCACTTCCTGAGCATCTTTCAAAAGCTTTGGAAGCACTAAATAAGCCTCATGGTGTTCTGTGGAGCTGACTGATGCCTATTTGAATTTTTCAGATAGAGAAACTAGAAACTAATCAATTGCCAAAATGCGTGTAGTTAATTATCACACAATACAAACTTATTTGTTACCTGTTGTGTTCCCTGGGCCACACTCCCTTCACATCCTGTCATAATCTCTTACAGCTTCCTGGCATGTGCACACCCACCTCCTTTTGAGTCAAGCTTATGTGTATTGGAGTGATTATATTTTCATGAAAAAGACACTGGCTATCTGTTTATTCTCCAGTCTGCCAGATTAGTGGTTGAGATACAGAGAAAACCCTACCACACTCCAAAAAGCTGTTTGAGCATGTGGTACTGTCTTAGCTGTATTTCTGGCAGAGAAAAACAGCTTGAGGAGATGGAAAGACAGAATAAAACTAGAAGCAGTGAAAAAAGACAGTCCTGATGGCTGAAACACTAGTGGGGTAGCTGTCTGTTTCATTATGGTTCTGGTCTGTGCTGTTTAGGATTTTTGCTAAGGGCAGGAGGTACTATTATTGGTATTTGAGGTAGGAGAGGAGTAAGGAAGCACAGGGTGTACAGGGTATGTTTATACTGCAGAGTTAGCCAGCACAACACACTGCTGTGCTGTAGTGTTTGAAGGAGATCCCATTGCTTTTTTGTCTGAAGATGCTTTCCAGGTCAGTTATGCCCTGAGGCAAATGGAAGCAATGTCATGATGATGAATGTGACATTTTTCACTATGTAACTGAAGCAAAACACTCTGAAATATTCTGTCTGGCTGTTATGGGAGATGAAAGTCATTATAATCTATTCATTACCCAAATAGTAGGAATTCTGGCTATTTTGTATATTAATTCTGAAAATTAATACCTTGTACAAAAGTATATCCACTGAAGGAGTCTTATAGTCAGGCTTTTCTGAAAGGTGGAAATACTTTCACATGGAATAAGCATCTTTCAAGTAGATGGAAATACTTTCATCACTTTGAGACCCTTCTGGAAGTCATTCAACTATGAGAACACTTGCTTTTAATAAAAGACTGTTGAAGCCAGTGGGATTCCTGGAATTCCTGAGCTATTTATGCTCTTCTTTACACTTTTCTCAGCATATCTTAACTCAATGAACATTTTCTTTGATCCCCACAGCTTAATGATGGTAAGAAATAGTTATCTCATTAAAACTATGAAAGCTTGGACTAGTATTTCTAGTCTCTTTTACCATGAATTTAGTTTACACTGGAGTAATTTCTGGGGTCCTTGGTCACAAACATTCAGATTTAGTTATCTCAGCCTATTTAATACAGTGAGTGTGTGTTTAGAGTACAAATGCAGCTACACCTGTTACACAGAATGATAATAATATTTAGTTTATTATAGTAGCTTCAGAAAAAATAGCAAGTGCTTTTACAGATATGAGTTAGGATTTATCACATTAGTAAAGTAGGCATTGATGAAACATGTTACTTTCACAATAAGGCTAACATGAGCTAAAGAGATCACATTTTATTACAGAGAATACTGAATTGCAATAGGACTCTCTTGCTAATCTTGTGTAAGACAAACAAAACCTGGTAGGATATTACATTCCATAAAAAGCAGGTCAGAGGTGAAAAACTACCTACGTTTATAAAAAAGATTGTGACCAGACCTTTGTAACTGTACCGTTGGGCTTCGTTTTACACCTCTACAACATCATTTTTCCTCAACAAGACCTCACTTTGTCATTGTAACCTTCCCTCCTAACGTGCGCTCTTGCTGCCTTGGTTGTTTCGATCTCATATCTAAGTGTTTCTATTTCTGGCTTTTTGTTTACTTTCTTACAGATATCTGCACTTCTATTTTAGTAGTCTTATCTCTTTTTTTCAGTGAACAAGGTCACAAATGGAAGCGGGCTGTGGAAATTCCAGTCTTAGCTAGCTGGCATTAACTGACATCACGGAACGGTTTGCACTGTCATGGTAGCAGCTCTAGGCTTTACAAGTTCACATGTATTAAATTTCTCAGCTACAATTTCAGTTGGTGCCTATAACAGAAAATTCAGCACTGGCATATGAACTATGACGGAGACACAATTTGTCACAAACAAATCCACATTGACACTTGCAAATCCTGATTCCACAGGTGCACAGAAAAGGCAGAGCAATGCTGTGACCCCTAAAGCACCAGTTTGGCAGGTGAGTTTGTATCCCAACAGGACCATTTGGTTTGCAGATCCTGATCCTGAGAATATCCTTGCACTTTTTAAATATTGTCTCCTGAATACCTCCAGTTTTCACCACAGTCTGGGATTACTCCATGTGTAAGCTCATGAGCATGGTTTTTCAGCATCAGGAAAATCACAAACTTAATTTCCAAAAAGAAGTAATCCCTTTAGATTGATTCTGTGCCAGGGTACTGCACAGAAAAACTAATTCTGGTCATCTCTCTCAACTCTCGGAACACAGAACAATTTTCAAAGCTCTGTGTTCCATTGTATCTATTATAAAATAGATATATATTATACATAATAATCTATTATTATTAGTTATTAAACACTCTTCCTTTCTCAGCATCTCAAAATGGGTGTGAAAAATTACTAAAAGACAGGTTCTTAAATGGAGT
This sequence comes from Bucco capensis, assembly GCA_013396975.1. NCBI lineage: Eukaryota > Metazoa > Chordata > Aves > Piciformes > Bucconidae > Bucco > Bucco capensis. The sequence continues at coordinate 70,632 of VWZO01012845.1, forward strand.
ATTTAAGTAGTATCCTTGAGTTGAAGAAGAAAAGTCTGTGTTCAATAATAGAAACACTATGTGAAAATGTCATAGCTATCACTTGCTATTAAATAACACAAAGATGTCTAAACCCCAGCCACAGCTAACAGAGCAAGGTAGCTCTAGGTATGGTAAGCATAAGAGGAATTGTTCAGATACTCATCACAACATTTAAATATTAAATAAGCAAGTTAGCATGCACCTGTAAGAAGTTAGTTCAGATTTCCCATCTTTATATCAGTCATTTTTTTTTCTTTGAAAATAAGCTTCAATTTGCCTAAAAAATTCAAAGACATTTTCTTCCATGTTTTAAGGTTCTGTTGATAGCATATTTCAAAGAGTGAAAGCCAACACCTACAGCAGGGGAGGTCAAGCCTCTTTTTAACAGCTTGCTTGCTCTAAGCAGTGCCAGGGAGGTTACAATTATTTTTATTGGCATTTCTAACAACGTCGTATTTTGCATATGGATCATTTTTTAAGATAAAAGATATAATTGTCTGATTTTACTAGCCATTCACTTATGCTTTCATTTAAGGAAATTTCTGTCTTGCTTTCCTGCTGCTTTTCCCTGACAGCTGGTCTGACATGTTTTGCTCTTGCCTAGGAACTGGGTTCACAGTGGTTCTGATAGCTCAGCTCCTCATTTGAGCAGAGCCTGCCTACATACCCAGCAGTCAGCAGCCACCACTCTTACATCCTGAGATGGAATTAGGTCACAGCTGGGACACACTGAGAGTACACAATGCAGAACTCCATCTCAGCTCAAAACCCCTGGTTTGTGTCAAGTGCCATTCCATAGGCCCTGCTCTAATGTGTTATTTCACATCCTCATACTGCTCAGTCCCATCTTTATGCTTCTTAGGCCCAATTTTTGGTTAGGTAAGCTTTTGTGGAGTAAAATAAGAGATTTTATTTGTAAAATTTGGAATTAATAATGCACTAATACACATGGTTGGCATGAACAGACCTGCTGGCTTTGAGGAGACTAATTTGACTACACAAAATAACTCAGGCGTGGAAGTGTTTGCCAGCTCAAACTCCAAAGCCAAAATAAAACAAGCTTATTATCAGTAAACAGCATCACTTGCACTGCAGTTGCTTTAAGGCCTCAGCCAAACATCTAGCACCAAAAAAGCCCAACCTACAATTAGACAAAATAGATCCAGGATTGAAACTTTCAGGCATGTACTAAGACTGGCAACAGGAATGGCTGGCCTGGGGCAATCATGTTTTTACTGATTTAACATAGAGATTCATAGTTTAGGAGATTTTCTTGTGTCCCATTATCTTTCTTAAAATATTCTGGAGCCATGTGAAGGGAACTCTGCTATAATTTAACAGTCTTTCTCTGGCCAAAAGGTATGGTCAAATTCAATAAGACTAACAAAATCTCAGTTTCCCCATTAAACCCTGGGCACTGATGGGAGCACAAGAACACAGATTCCCTGCTTAATTGCATCTACTTATGCCTGAGGGTAGGGGGAAGTGCTTTGAACTGAGTAATAATAGGTTTAGAGTGACATAAAAAAATGGAACAAATTGAAACAATACAGAATTTAGCATGCCAAGACTAGTGGGTCTGTTAGGAAAAGGGCATAAGGGGCTACAGAAGAGCCATAGCACTGTGCATACAGCCTCTGGCAAGCAGAAGGAAAACTTCTGGGCTCGTTTCACCTTTACAAAATGTCTATCATCTTTTTGCTATTATTTAGTTAGAGGAGGTTTCACCTCTATTAAAACCATCCAAAATCCTTTTTTGAGTTAGTACTAATCGAATGCCTGAGTGGCCTAACTAGAATAGACTTAATGTGTTCAATTCTCCAGTGTATAAACATTCCTGCCAAAAAATGACAGGGCTAACTGACATCTTTGTGAGCAGCCTTTATAAATTTAACATGTTGAGCAGAGCAGCTGGGAAAAGGTTGGAGAGAAAGAGCTATGCTCAGATATTTGGGGAGTCCATCAGGGTGAAGCATTTTGCCAGAACAGCCTGGAGAGGATGCTACTGCTTATACTGTGTCAGTTCTGTGGATAAAGAAACAGCTCCAGCTTCTGCATCTGTCAGTCTGGCACCTTTAATAAGTAATTAAATCACACTGTAGATTTGTATACATACTTAGATAAATAATAAATGACAGCTATCACACTGGCATGCGAGCACACATGCATAGCCAGGGCAGCAAATCACATACAGCATTTCATTTGTTGCCAATTTATCTGTAACAAAGTGAGGAAGATGCCCTGGGGACTGGTGACTAACAAGGAGCATTGTTTATGCTACAAATCCCATCCGGTTATTAGTCTTTGAAAAGTGCTTTGTTTAGCTTATCAGTGCTTCAGCAGGAATGCCAGGGGCATTAATTCTGTTTTAAGTGTATCTCTATTCCAATATTACTGACTAAGAGGTGATGTGTTACCTGAGGGCTGAAAATTAGGTATCTGCTTCAATGCTTTGTAGAATCAGGATCAGGATGGTTAACACTGCACAAAACCAAGTCCTTACCAAGTTTCCTTATTAATTTTGCTGCATTACTTTAGAGAACATTGAGCACTGGAACAGGCTGCCCAGAGAGGTTGTGCAATCTCCTTCTCTGCAGAGATTCAGAAACCACCTGGACACAATCCTGAGTAATGTGCTCTAGGTAACCCTGCTAGAACACAAGGTTGCACTGGTGATCCCTCACAACCTTAACCATTCTGTGAACACCTCTACAGTAATCATGCCTTTCTTAAGGACCATAGAGAATGACAAAGAATACCCTATGAAGTACATATGCCCATCAATTAAAATTATTTTAGCATGTTAGAGTTTCTGCCTAAATTCTACATTTGATAATTAGACAATATTGCATTACACAATCTAATTCTGCAGTTATGCAATTCCAAAGCATCACAAGTGTCTGGCAAGTTTGAAGCCTGTTTCCCAACAGTATTGATAAGCTGCTACTTGATCAGATGATCAAATACCTGTAAGTGTGCCCTTGATCAAGTTAATATTTAAATAAGATAATGCATTTTTTTATAAGGTTCAGGTATCTTTTCAATTATGTTAAACATCTTTGAGAGAGAGAAGATTTATTTCTAAGTTTTAGAAAGGGATGAGTGTTGAGTTTTTTCCCAGGAGTCTCTTGGTTTTTTTAGGAGATTTGCTTTATTTGAAGGGAAAGAAATCCCCACATTTATTTCATAACCATAATTTAGAAAACCTGACAGACTTTTGCCATTGAGCAACCAAGTTAATAATTGACAAAGATGCATAGCTGGCCTTAATGAATGATTCCACACCAACACTGCCAGTGGGTGTAACTTACTCAGCTCCTCTCAAACATTTCTGGAAAGAGGAATGGTAAGCCCAGCTTTATGTATGTCTTCTGAACTGTGGTAGGAAGTGTTCATTAGAATTATTGTGAATAAGTGATTGAAGTATTCATTTATACTTCTACTTTTAATGATTACTTGTGGAAAATTTGCATGAATTGATTAATCCTGTTAAAATATGGCATAGTTTTAATTTGCTTATGATTAAGCTAAACATGTATTCTCAGATAATGAGCTGTCCAGTGTATCCTTCCTGATCATCTTAATTGGCCTTTTAATTGAGACATGAAGCAGCTGCTCACCTATCAAAGGAATCTGACCAAAAGGTCACACAGTGTCATGCCTTCCTAACAAGTTTAAACCTCAAAGCAAGGTCTATATTACTTCTAAATAATGGCACATGTTAATGGAAAAGAAGACTAAATGTTTATTAGCACTTGACTCTGCTAAGTGTGTTTTAAACTTTAATTCCTTCTCTTCCAAAAGGCTGGTGAGAATGGGCTCACCACTGATGCTTTAAAACTAAATTTCCTTGTGGTAAAACTGAGAGATGTCACAGTACATTCAACTGATTGTCTTCTTGCTAGTCCTAAAAGTAGGGGGGGGTTCATTTTGCCTCAGTATTTGAACAGTTGGCACTTAAAATATGAGGTTAAGAGTTTAAGGCATGAAGCATGATTGCCAAAAACATATGGGTTAGAAATACCAATAATTTAGAGGTTTTAAAGATGAACCTTAGACAAAAGCCAACACTAGGTGTTCAAAATGGTATTAAGAAAACTGCATGGAAAAATCTTCCTTCAGAGAACACAATGGGAGTTCTGTAGTTGTAAAGTATGAGAAATTATTCAGCTTTCCTCTGCCTCTTAGCCTTGGGAACAGCAGTATGAATCCTGAGGGAACTTCCAAACTTGATTTTCTGTGGTAACTTTGTGGCACTCCCTAATTTGAATGCAGCTAAGCAAGTTACTAGAACACGATGCTTCTGATGACACATGGTGCATGTTTGCCTCCCTTCTCCCTAGCAGAGATGTTTCTGGCTGAGAAGTCAAATTTCAATATGCTACCTAGAAAAGTACTTCCACAGTACCCTTTTTATTTATCGAAGCTGCTTTACAGGATCACTATAGCATTATCCAGGCCTGGAATTTTCAACAGTGAGATAGGCATCAAGATCCAAATACAAGGCTATGACATAGTAGCTTTTATGGGCACTCTCTAAAGTTTCCAGCCTAACATGTTAACAGGAATGGTAACTTTAATTTACTGTTTGTAATTACATGTAGAACCACTTCATGAGAGTAAGCTCTCAAGAAATCTGTCATTTTAGGCAAAGTCACATTAAATATTTGATTTTGTTAAGTTTGTTTAATGCCATCAAAATGCTATAATCAGTACTTGAGGTCTCTAATTCACTCTGCTAGTTCAAATGTTCAAAGTCTGGCTTAAGATTTTGGAAGGGCTAAATTAATTCTGGCAGACTCATAGCTATGTCAGATATTATCTGTCTTCTCTTTCTATCAGATCCATCTGGGCAGTCACCTTCTAACCAGGATAGAGCCAACTGGAACACCATTTTGAATCAAAAATTTGGTTATGTGTACATAATCTATTAAAAATAAATGAAAGATTTGGCTCGTATTTCCTAGCCTAGCTACTCAGGACAAGCCCAAACCACTGATACCTTTGCTAAAGGTGACCTCAAGTCTCTTTTCCCCCTGAATGCTCTATTAATGTAAGAATGGCTATACCAGGTCACACCCAGGCCACCTCTTGCATGACCTGGTTGAGTTTCCACCTTGTTTTGTTCAATAAGAGAGAGGGTACAAGAAAAAAAAAAGCTGTTTCTCAGTACTGGGTTTGAATAATTTTTCTTCATTGTATACGTGCACATACTCTAGTGTCTTTAGTACAGGATCATTACCGAGTTCAGTGCTCTCACTCATAGTCCTAAATTAACTCATAGTTCTAACTCAAATGCTCCCTCTAACTTGAGCATTTTCAAGGTCTCAGCATGAACTTGCCCTCAGCTGAGATGTTTCCATCCCCTTTGTGTGGTAGCTTACCTCAGCAGCCAGAACTGGTATCACACAGCAACATTCAATTTTCTTACCTTCTGAACAGCACAGACTCTGTTTCTATAGACTTGCTCATGTAAGTCAGCAGAGGATGACTCATCTGGAAAAAAACTGTAAGAGCTTGTCCCCCAGGAGTCATATAATAAGTTAATTATTGTACAACATATTCTGATACAAAATACATGAGTGCTTTCAACTTCTTGAGGTTGCAAAGGGCAAGAGAGCTCTTCAGAGTTTCCATCAGCTATGGTCTGGGAATGCTGGGTTTCCCTTCACTCAGTATCTATTGCATAATGAGAAACACATTTGGTTCCCTTTGTTGTGTGAGACAAAGCTAAAGTAATGTGCATGTTATTACTTTGCAAAAATAAAGGCACATAATCAGCTTATGTCATGTATGCAATGTTTATAAACACAACTGCTCTGGGGCAGTTCCTCAGCTGATGAAAACTGTCACAGCTTATATCAGTTGAAATACAGCTCTTCCAGATCTGCAAATCCCCCATCAGTACTGCATGGGACAATAGAGGAATGTGATGTGCCACAGGAATTTTGGGTAACATTGTGTTAAAACTTGCTTGCCTGGAGCTCACCTGTCTGTGCACTGGACCTGAATCTGGTAACTGTTGTGTTTTAGTTATACACATCCAGTCATCCTAGCTTTGCTGGGCTGTTGTGTGGTTGTTATCTCAGCAGGGGATAATCTTATCAGTGCACAGAGAGGAAAAGCTGAAAACAGTGTAAATGCCTTAAGCATCTGAGATTTTTCTGTTGGTAATCAGAAACAAATGCATTTATAACTTCACAAGCAGTAAAGGAGAAAGACTTTTCCCAGTAGTTATGGCTCATTGTTTTAAAACCTCTAGACCATACCTTGGTATGGTAAGGAAAGACTGGTATTATAAGTGCTGATTTAAAACTACCTATTTGGGAAACTCATCATTTCAGACATGGCTCTATAGCAAGAGATCTGGTTTCCTGAACACTCCTTTGGCAGACTTACATGATAACCTCTCTTTTTTCTTGGCATTACTACACTAGAAAAATCAATTACTTCAATAAAATCTTTGTCTGATGTCAAATGAGCTTGAATCTTCACAGTTACTATAGATCTTCCAGTATTTGCTTCTCTTCCAGGAATCACTCCAAATATGGCAACCTGGTAATCACAGTGACTTCATGCAAAACACAGAACCTCTTCAATTTTCTCTCTGTAAAAACTTCTGTAAATATGCCAAATGTTTGGAAGTGTAGACATGTGCCAATCAAGTATATGAAAAACCAAATGGGGCAAGAAGGGACAGCAAGCATACAGTGATACTCTAATCCTCCCAAGTATGCCATCATCTCCTCTGAACACCTTATTTCAGTAGTGGAGAAATCATTCCATACAATACTGGACCTCTGTGGTCAATAAGAAACATGTGAAGTTCATCATTTGTTAAACACACATAGGCAGTGGAGAACAGTCATAACCTTCAAGAATATGCCTTAAAGTGAAAGAACTTCCTTGGAAGCTCCTTCCCAATTTCAGCAGCACTCCTTTGTTTCTGGGACTGATAAAAATACTGCAATAACTCTAGCTTGAGAAAGAAAGGACACTAACCACACTATTACTACATTTTCCTCAAAGACTGATCTCATTGTGGTTATAGCAATCAAACATATGGTCAAGGGAAGTTTCTCCATGGTGTGCTAAGACAAAGCAGGCAGGTCCATCATCCATTACAGACCAGCTAATGCATCATAATAAAGGTAGCAAAAACTTTCAGTGTGGTAAGGAATCAATATCAAGTAAAAATGGCTGGTTTTCTCCCACTGTATCAACCAATCCTTGCATATATGAATATACTGCCAAATAGAGTTTTCCTGCTTTCAGGCAATGATTTAGGAGCCAAGATCGAAGACCAACATACATCCTTCAGCCTTTCCCCTCCAGAGATACACTAATACACTTTGGATTTCAAAATGGCTCTTTAGCATTTCAGAGGCTTACAGAATTCTTATCTTCTTTCTCTAAAAACAAAGCTCAATATTATTCTTAATTATAGACTTTGCTAAGCAAAGGAAAGGATGGTTTGGAAGCAATTTTTTTACTTAAAGGACTCTTTTTGCTTCATAGACTATGGTACACAATAAAGATACCATTCTGTCACCCAAGGAAGGCAGAGAACACACTGGGCTCTGTTTCAGTACATTTAAGTGACAGACATGACTACAAAGGAGAAGGAAAAAGATCCAAAAGCTACTGAGGCAGACTTTGGGTGCTGTCTGACTAATAATGACAGCTAGACAAGCCAGTGGTGTGAACCTGACTGCCTTTCAAAACAGAAATATTATCCAGTGGTGTGGGGATATATCAGAGGAAGCAGCAGAAACATGGCATCATGATCTCACCCCTGCTGCTGGTCCTTTCTGTAGGATTACACAAAGCACTTCATTTATTTGTGCCAACTTTCCATTATCTGCTGAGGTAACAATTAGTTGTGTGACATCTACACTTAGTTTCTGTAACTCTTCGCTAATGATGGTAAATTATTATTAATAAACTGAATATGCTAGTCAAAATACTAATTTACTGAAGACTCTGTACTGCTTCTCTTCCAGGAATCACTCCAAGTCTGGCAACCTGGTAATCACAGTGACTTCAGCTGCCCCATCTGTCTCCAGACACCCACTCTCCCAGTAGAAACCAACTGTGGACATTTATTCTGTGGTAAGTTTTCTAGAGTGACAGAGAAGTGCTTATACATGCTACTAAATAAAACGCTCCTCTCACAGAAATCTCAAGTCCTATGTAAGAACCAGGACCAAGCCCCTCTCCCTAGAATTAATGTAAGTGCTCTCACTAGAAGCAGGAGAAGTCCTGTCTTCATATCCTCCCCCAAAATCAGTAACAGTATTGTTACTTGCTCATTATATTTATGTAGGTGAAAATCAGGAGTAAGATACACTGGGCTTAGGTCTATTCTGTTCCACAGACTTGCTTCCTGTCTGGAACATTTGCCTAAAATAAAGCAGAAGGTGATCTAGAGCAAGAAGGCAAATTACATTGGTTTGTAATCCTGTAAAAGCTTTCTAAACAAAAACAAAATAAGTGGAATTTACATACTAAATAAAAAGGTGAGTTTCTAATCATGTATAAACCTTCTTTTAATCTGTTTATTAAGTGTTCTGTATGGTCATACAGGGGAAATATGTTCAAAGACATGAGGCATGCTCAGTAACTGTTTATTCCAGTCCAGGATCTGTCTGAACAGGAAAGGGACAAATCCAGATTTAGAGGGTCCTTCTGTTGAGGCTGTCTGTGGTGTGGTCTTCTGTCCTCCCCCAGTGCATCTATAGTCAGGGGATAATCTAAGTAAAGCCATAATTCTCTAGCTAAATGTGTCTGCTGAATGCTTCTTTGAGGCTGCTAAGCCATATGGTTAGGATTACAACATTTAAATAATTTTTCAAACGGAATACAAGGATGAAGCACAGAATAGGGGAGGGAGTTATAGTCATCAATGCATTTATAAAGAGGATTTCAGGATTTTTAAGGCCCACATTCTGCACCACTAGAACCAGTGAGAGCTTTGCACCTTCTTCAACAGGCAGAAGGATGAGGCCACCAGCACACTTGGACTGAACACTGTTTCTCTCAGATCTCTAAGACAATTTGTCCAGTGAATTTACAGGTGAAGTGGACAACCTCACTGTCCCAGCTGCTTATCAGGTTCCTTACTGAATGCTGTCATCCTCACAGCAGTGTTGACAGAGACAACTAGGGTTCATGGCCTGGTGAGGCTGAAACTGCCCGTGAAGATACTTCGGGGCTACTGTGCAGCGTGAGATCAGTAATCTCTGGCAGAGAGGCAGGCAGGCAGCTGGAGGCAGTACTACCTGATACTGCAACAGCAAGACACCACAGAAGACAGTGGTCAGAACCATGAAGCTCCTTTCTACTGCTCTGTAGCATTCCACAGAGACCTTAAAGCAAGTGCAAGGTACATTTACAAGCCATTTACACATTTTTCACCATGTAAAACTGTTATTAAAAGACTCAAGCACAAATGAGAATAAGGGATTGTGTTGTTAATGTGGTTGCAATTGAAGCACATCTTTATCTTTAGGAAGTGTCATTTTTCTCAAGTTTAAAATGGTGCTCACACTGCACAACTCCTTATCACCACTACCACTATCTCCATCCTCTGAAACCACGACAAATCAGAGGATCACCAACAGCTAGAGCCACTTTGTGGGTCTCATCTACCTCATGAGTGACACCATTTAATACTTTAGCTTGTTTCACTGTTTTATAACACACAGGAAAAGAATGATTTGAATTTAACTCACTCCAGGACAAACAGTAAGCATATGGCCTCAAAACCTGTTTCAAATAATGTCACAGAAGTTATAGTTTCAAATACAAAGACAGACATAACAACAAAGATCATCAACTTTCCTCTTTCTCTAGTGTGGTTAGTTTTCCCTTTTCCATCTGTCAATATGTCGTAATGATATGGACTTTACTTTTATTTTGAGGTTTGCAGAGGAGAAATACCATGTACCAGCTTGGTATATATTGTTATTGTTAGCTGTATATATTTTGCTAGGCCTTACTTTCCTCCAGTACATCATCATTTACACTCTGAAGCAGATTCCAGTGCAGTGCATGATCTATGTTATGCCTATGTTTATATAGTAGAAGCAGCCTCTGTAACACGTCTGGTTTTCATGTCTTAAACCAATAAAACTTTACATTGGGCTTATCAAAACCATTCTGTGTAGATCTAAGTCTGTTGTGGCTGAAATCAGTAATAAAACTTCTCTTGATGCCCTGTGGAACAGAGCTAAGGCAGCACTGAGCTCTCTTAATAAATTCCGCTCTGGTAAAAGTTTGATTTAAAAAATGTGGTCCAGCCAGAGCTTTTAAAGAAGATTAATGTGGGCTTATAAAAAATGTCTTATTTTATTAGTAGTAGTAATTCATACAGCTTGTCCTGAAGTTTTCCTTTTCAGCTCCAGTTTGAACCATATGTTCAGGAAGTTCAACTGAAAAGCGATCCTTGAGCAATATTATTTTTTTCTAATTGACAATAACCACAGAGGTATTTCAGAGAAACCTACAGACTCTCTCAGAAGGTTGTGTAGCCAGCTAGATTAAAACAGGATTTGGGCTATTTTATGAAAAATGCACCCAAGCACAAATAGGTCAACTTCAGAGGAGTCCTTCCTCTCCTGTTCTACTCAACAAAGGATTTTGCATGCAGCAAATTTAGATTTCCACAAGGTTTCTTTCTGAATGCCCTTGAAGAACTATTGTCATCACTGAGACTGAGCAGAGGTGCAGCAATATAGCCATGTGGATCACAATCCAGGATCTAGACCCAGTAGGTCAAAACAGTTCCTGAAGTCATGTGTGATGCCTGTCAAAGGCAAAAGTTCAAGCGAAATCTGGAAGCTGGCTGAGTTTATCTACACCACATGGGGGGTTAGATACAAACACAGCCCTGTGCCAGCCAACTGCTCTGTATATGCAAACAAAATAGAAGAGTCACAAAGAATCTCAAATGAAAATGGAAACAAAAGTAAACAGCAAAACTCACAGTGAGGTTCATAAAAAACCATCTTTGGGCCAAATTGAACATCCCTTGTCCTCTAATATATGGCACAACTGGTAGCATCGTGAACATTTCTATACTTGATTTCAAGCATGGTTTTTCCAGTATTCCCTTTTCCAATGAACACAGACAAAGTCAGTCTGGATGCAAAAACCCTGCACTGAATGCTCCTGAAGACCTTTTTGTTATAAAACTGCTTACAAGAACCTACTTGCTGATGATTTTCAAGAACAAAGAGCACTGCTCAGTTCAATAAAACAATGCCATCAAAATGGCAGTGCTGTGTTCTGCATCTGTTTTCATTGGCATCCTTGTCAAATTTGATCAGTTTAAACACTGAGATGTTTTTTTTCCTGACCTGTCAGCCTGCACACTGCACCCTGGAGCTGGAAGCCAAGCTGTGCTGCTTTTGATTAGATGCTATTTGTGCTTTGCTGTTTTTATTGTTAGTGCCAGCACTGACATTTGTGTATGTCAACCACTGCTGGCAGTTATATGTGTAGTCTAATCTTCCCATCCTCAGACTCTGCCCTCTCTTACACCTGACACCTTAAGATAACAAGAGATGATGTTGTACTTGGAAATTAGTTAGCAGTTGTCAGGGTAAGAAGAATCAAAAAGAATGCAGCAACTTGGCTCTTCCAGAGCTACACACTACAGAAGGGTAACAGAACTGAAATGTAGTAAGAAAAAAAGCAAACAGACAAAATAGCCCAATACTTCTCATCAAGATATGTGGTGTGCCACCACGAGTCTGCATCACCAGGCTGTCCCTGGGCTGTGCATGTTGGTTTATTTGGGATAACTGGCCCTCACAACCCCTAAATGCCACAGTGGCTCTGGAGGAACTCCACCTTTAAAGCAGCTGCCTTGCTTTTGTCCACAGCAGCCAGTGCTGTGCTCTGAAAGGTGCCTGTTTTCCTGAGTGCATCAACCTCAGTCAGGGGTCCTTCAGGAGTATGATTCTATCCACAGGAAAAGAATCTCCATCAAAGTTTCCCTTAGGAGGTGCATGTATCTCTGCAGATACTAACACAGAAGAGCTAAAGCTCCATTTTTACAGCCACTTTACAGAGATGGTTGGTTGTTTTTTTTCTATAGGTTCCTGTCTGATCACATACTGGAAACACAGTACCTGGTTAGCAGCAATCACCTGCCCTCTCTGCAGACAAAAGGTAAGACTTGCCTCCATCTGCATTGTGATACATACAAAACTACAACCTTGAGCTCTTAGGATCAACTTTATTCATCCTCAAATTTTCCACAGCATTTCAAAACCCACTTTAGACTTCAGTGACGCTAATCTCATCCAACTCCAGTTCAGCCTCTTGTACTGAAAGCTTGGATGCAAGTTATAAAAGGAAAATGTCCTTGCTATTGTGGAAGTGTCAGAGCTGGACAAAGGTCCAGTTGCAAGAGAGAGACTGTGGAGACACTTGTACTACAGAACACTATTCTTTATACTGGAGATTAAAAAACACCATACTAATGTCAATCTTTTCTTATGAAGGTGGTTCTTCTGGATAACATCTCTTGTGAAAAGCAACAAGATAAGCCAAGCAACCAAACTGTACATGACATCAGAGATTACAACAAGCGCTTCTCAGGGCAACCTCGACCTGTAAGTATTTATAAGTCAATGTGTAGCTAGTACTGCATAGCACAGAAAAGACTGAAAGAGACTCAGCAATGAAAACTAGTTTGTATCATTATGTGAATTACCTTTCCATGTATTTACTGGTGATATCACAGTGGAAGTGTTACCATCCACTGCTGGGTCCAGAACCTTCTCGTAAAGGTGCTTCTTGGAGTTCCTAGCCCAGAGGAGTCCTGCAGTCATCCTGGCAGGGAGGAGAAAGCAATGTGAGATGAAATACAGGAAGCAAAGAGAACTAGAGATGGTCAGGTTGGCACTTACAAATGGGAACTCAGATTTAAACTCTAGGATGTTAACTTGCCTCTAAAACTTCAAATCAGATTCCAGCTTAGAAAGCAGCTGCTTTTTTCCCCAGGTATTGCCAAATTCAAACAGTTCACTCTGGCTCTGCACTTTCATAATGCTAGAATCCCAGGTGGTACAGAGAGGTGACAGGGAGTGGAAATGATGTGAAAGATGAGGGCTAAAGGCACGAGTGAGGCCCGTTCTTGAGAGCATGTATGATATCACCAAAGCAAATCTTCCTCTCCTGTCACATCCTGGTAGGGGCCTTGAAAGGACTGTGGAGCCTGTTTCAATCAACAGACTAAGCAATCTGGGGGAGAATATTACTTTTCAACCCAACAAACTAGCATTAAAGAAGAGGAATAATCACTCAGTCCTATGGGTCCTGTCCCCATCAAGGTGAAAATTTTCAAGCATGCATGGCCTACACTTGATGCCAGATTTTAAAGACAGGATTCCATGTCAAGCACAATACTTTCTTTTCAAAGTGCTGGCGCAGCAGGGATTCCTTTTAGAAGTGTGCCTCTAGATGCTGCAAAGTAACTGAACAGTGTAGGTGGATTTGGACAGCACAGAAAGCTTCTGCATTCAAGAGATTTGAATCTAAAAGTGCTGAAGAGACAGATTGAACTGAAAGAACTGCATGCATCAGAATACAAAAGAGTATAACTCATCTGAATACTTAGTTTGCAGATTACCTTTGGGACATGCTGTTATTCCTGACTCTTGCTTTGCGAGGAATCTTCACCTGGGGTGGTCTCATCTGGATTTTTTTCCTAAGAGTTGCTGTTTGCTCCTTTGGAACAATCATATGCTTGTCTTCTCCGTTTGACACAAAGCCTGGGCCTCTCTGCAGGACACTTGGAACAGCTGATGACATGGTGGTTGTTTCTCTTCTTTTAATTTGCATGATAAACATTTGTCAGCAAATTGCATCTAATGGGGTAAATATGGCAAGGTCTGGAGCTCAGAGCATGCTGGCAGAGTCCTGACTGACTCAAGCTTGGATTCCTTGGTCAAACTTCATCAAGTGATGACAGGCTTCTCTTTGGTTTGGGGCAGCCTATAATGGATTTGTCATTCTGCTGGTGGCAAAGGCTGAAGCAGGACTCAGCACTTCTTAGCATGGCCAAGTGATTCAATATGCAAGCACTTAGAAGGTTAGTTTTACACTCTGTACTTGATAGAGAGAGACTCCTTCATGGTGCATTTTCCTGTAACTTATCTTCACACAAAGTGCCTGAACTGAAAATGCCTAAAGCTATGAACAGAGCTTAAGATTACAGTACCAATCAACATGCAGTTAAGGAGGTTTAGAACTTTTGAGCTTTAATATTTTACATCTTGACTCAATTTGAATTAAAACCTTAATTTGAGAACTTAGCAAACTGCACAATTTGCTCAGCATTGTGTAACACAAGGAGTGTTAGACAGTATCACTACAGAATCAGGTAGCAGTGCTTTGTGTTACCACAGCTGATCACACTTCCACTAATACAGATTTTTTTTACAGCTCTAAAGTAAAGCACTGATTTTAAGATGGAAAATATGAAGCTGGTAGTAACACTAGCATGGAAAAAAACTACAAATAGAATTATTGCAAAGGGAGAAAAGCATTAAAAAGTCCTGCAAGAAATGTGAACAAATCTCTGTGTAACTCTTTCATATAAACCCATGCAAGGTACATAGATTCCTTGAACTCTGTGCACCTAAGCTGTGACAAAGTCAGCAAGACTGTTTGTTTCCTTTCTAGACTTCATACACTCCTTGTGATTTCCTTATAAGTCTTGGTACCAGTTCAGCCAGAGAGATCAAGGCCAGTTTTATGATGAAAACATAAATAGCAGGAAGTTTGTGGAAAGTTTGCTGAAGTTGTTTTGTGTGTGCATGTCTGTTTGTGTTGAGCTGCAAAGAGTTAAACATGCTGTACAGTGCCAGACAACCCTACACATCTGCCCCTACATGCTCTGTACATTTGCTATGTAGTTGGAGTCAGTGAAATTCATTTTTACATCTACATTGTACATTAAAAGAGGTATATTAAAATCTACAAATATTTATTTTTCACAATACACTGAGCTCCAATTGGTTTTTCTTCTATGTGTTTTCGTGTAAGCTGTGCTATACTCTTATGGTGCAGTCATTTTCTTGCTTGTTATTCTTTGTTATGATGTTTCTTCAGTTTATTCCCATCAACTCTCATTGTCTTTAATTCCGTCCCTGAACTTGTAAAGCTGTTTCTCTTAACAATGGGTACTCTGGAAATGGCAACAATTGCTTTTCCATGAACTACAAGGCAGGAAGTACATTGTTTCTTTAAAAAAAAATTACCAGATGTGTTTGAGTGCTATTAACATAAAAAAAGTCCATAAACTATTATTTTCCCAGTCCTCTAAGTGTAATTTTGTTGTTGTGTAACTTCTGTTTGCATTTAACTGGGACTAACAGCCAATGCCAATACTAAAGAATGGAATTTCTCTCAAGCTAAGTGTACAAAGATGGTTTCTCTTGCACAGTATAGGCTCACCAGGAGGGTGGCAGTCAGCAGTTCTCATGAGTGACCTGTAACAGAGGTGTAGTTGATCTGAACATGCTCTTCTGTTCTGTCACTCCTTGCTTCTCAATCCTGTTCTTCAGCTGGACCCTGGTTTTGGTTTTTAAGCAGAACAGTATCTTTTATTTAGAATCAACAGACAAATGGTAAAGAATTTCTGAGAGAATTTCACTGAAGGCACTAACAGTGTTTGGATCTTGCAAGATCCAAACAATTTGTACTGTTGAGGTGAAACATGTTTTCTGTATACAACCAGAGCGTCCAAACTCTCTCCTTCCAGAGCCCAGTTATGCCACAACCTGTTGTCATGAGCCTGGCAGTACCTTGCAGGACCAGCTATCCAGGGTAGCCTTCAAAATCACCTGGAATCACTCTGCATTCCCTGTTCCTTCTATAGCTGCACTTGGCTCTGCAGCTGGCCAGATGTGTAGACACAGATGCTCTGAGCTGGGCCTGGCTGCAGCAGCATGATGAGAATGGACAAGGAGAGCCAGGCTGTTCCAGGGCTGGCTCCTCATGAGGCAGCTGGCAGGATGGAAGGAGTGTACCTGCATTAGGAACATATTTTCAGCAACTGTGGCTGCTCAGCCTAGTCTTTCAAGACCAACAGTGGGCCCTTACCTTAGTGGCATTAATCTCTGTGCAGATGCGAAAGTTACTTGCAAAAGACAAAAGCACACAAAATATTGAGAGCAAAACGACCGTGCTGCAAGAATGGAGAGAGAAAAGAGCAGGAAAAGGAAAAAAAAACTCCACAGAAATAAAGACTGCACAGCTGCAAAAGTGATTCCCAAATATCAGCTGCCAAAGAAGCACTATAATCAGGGGAAAAACCCTGAAGAGAACATCCCAGCAGAAATCCTGTTTGAGTCTTAGCTGTAGCAAATAGTAGAATTAAAAGGACCATATGCAATACCAGGTGTAGTTACCTGGGAGAAGCATGGCAAAGGGCAGCACTTCCAGTCCATCCCAGTGGCTTATGTTGTTCCTCGTGCTATTCCTGCTTGTGACCAGTCTTCAACACCAGCCCCGGGATACCCACAACTGGTTGTCTTGTCTTCTCTGACTGAAACAAATTATTCCTTGTCCCTGGAATGCAGGGATTATTGACAGAAAATAGCCAGTGCTTCACAGTGAAGTGAATGCATTTTATTTCTCATTAAAAAGTAAAATGTATAACTTAAATGATAAAAGTATGTTTTTAACATGGAGAGTACAGTAAGAAGACATTTCCCTGGTCTGAAGTATCTGGCGGGTGGTTCTCACTGCTGTTCCCAGAAGCTGTTCATGATGGAGCGATACTCTCTCTGATGTTCCACAAGTTTCAGAAACACTTCATATTTCTTGTCATAAAATCTGTATAGGAAAGGTAAATTTCAACAGTCTGAAATGTTAGGATTTAAATGCCCTGTAATACACATCTTTACTTCTTTCACTCAGCATAAGAGAAGCTTTGACTCCTTCCTAATAACACCTTTTTCTAGGCTTAGAATGCTGTATGCTGCTGGAGCAGAGTTTCCACCCAAACAAGCGATTTCAAGTTAAAATTACACCATTTGTTTACCCTATCGCTTCGATTTTCAGGCAGGGAGCCCTCTGCCGTAGCAGCGGGCAGGCACCGGGGGCTCGCTGCTCCTGCACCCACCTACACTGGCGGGCAGAGCCCGGAGCTCAGGGCTTCACAGCCACCCCACTGTCCCCCACACCGCCGGCCCGGGGCCGCCTTTGCACTGGACACGGACCCGGAGCCCCGGGGCCGCCTTTGCACTGGACAGGGACCCGCAGCCCGGGGCCGCCTTTGCACTGGACACGGACCCGCAGCCCCGGGGCCGCCTTTGCACTGGACAAGGACGCGCACCCGCACCCCGGGGCCGCCACCGCCAGGGGGAGCCCGCGCACCACCGCCGGCCGCCGCGGGTGGGAGCGGTCCCGCGGTTTCCCCTCGCCTCGCACGCCGGGGCGTTTCGGGGTGACCCGACTCGTTGGCGAAGCAGATATGGAATTATCAAAGGTGTGAATGTCTCGGGAGGTGCCTGTCACTTCGGAAGTGCAGCTGAGATTGCTTGACCGTTAAAGGTGCCTTCCAGTCCCAAACATTCCGTGACTTAACAACCTCCTGGTGGCTTTGGAACCGTCTGGAGCATCCCTCGTGCTGCTAAGGAAAGTCTCTGCCCATGGTGATGGCATCCCACTTACAACAAAGGCAATCATAGAATCGTTTTGGTTGGAAAAGGCCTTTAAGGTCATTGAGTCCATATCCCTCAGCACCTTATCTACACAGCTTTGCAATCCCTCCAGGGATGGTGACTCCATCACTTCCCCAAGAAGCCTGTGCTAGGGCTTGACAACACTTTTGGGGAGACCAGTCCCCTTCTGGCTACAGTCTCCTTCCAGGGAGCTGTAGAGTTAAGCCTCCTCTGAGCCTCTTTTTCTCCAGGCTAAACAATCCCAGCTCCCTCCAGCTGCTGCTCACAACACTTGTGCTCTAGACTCTTCACCAGCTGCATTGCCTTTCTTTGGACACACTCCAGCACCTCAACGTCTGTTTTGTACTGAGGGGCCAAAAACTGAACCCAGTATTTGAGGTGCATCCTCACCAGCACTGAGTAGAGGGGGAATGACAACCTTCAGCCAGGTTACAGAGTTGTATGCCCACATAATCCTGAGAAAAATCTGGGTGATGAACACTGCTGCAGTCAAGCAGTGCTATAGAGCCAGATTGTAACCTCATTGCCAGTAAATTCTCACAGAGGAACACACCAAAGGCAGGATTACCTTCTGTGCTCATGGTTAGGCTGCACGACTCTCCCAATTCTCCCCATTTTCGCCATGGCCTCCTAGAAAAAGACAAACACAAACTGGAAAAGCCTGGTTTGATTTAAAATGCTTCTTGACAAGAACAAGATGTTTCAAAACCAATCGGAACATTACTGCTGTATTTTGTTTCGGCTGAACAGGCCAGATGGCATAAAATATGTTCAATCCCATTATATAGTAGTCATGAGAACAAAGCACTACAGACCCCTCAGTAAACCAAAATCTGTTCCTCTTTCTTACTGGGTGTCCCAGGCAGAACAAACTTATCTTGTTTTATTTACGCTAAGCAAAGGAAATGTTAAACACTGCATCCCCAGAGGGGAGATTTCTCAAATAAAATGACACTGTACATCAGATCCCTTATTCTTATCCTTAAAGTATCAATTCCCTCCAGCAAAGGAGAACTTGAGTATGCTCCAGAAGCTAAAGGTAACTCGCCAGGTTTTGTTAGGGAGCCCACAGCTGCCCTCCCATTCCAGTATAAAGGTGTAGGAGACAGACTTTTGGCCAAAAGCAGAGCAGGATCAAGTCAGACAGACATTTTGCAGAATCCTCTGCAGGAGTCGTCTCTGGGACCGAGTCACATGTGGAAGGGAGAGGAGTGAAAAATTTGGTTCCTTGCCTAATCTCAGTGAGATTCTGGTTTCCTGTGGATTCTCCATAGCAATCCTGCTTCAATGAGACACTGACTACCAACGTTAACAGGGGAAGCTCTCAGGCAAAGGTGGAGGCAGCAGGCACAGGCTATTTAGAGTGGAAGTTATTTCACAAGGAGCATTAAAGCAATAGCCTTCAGATGGAGAAGTGTTAAAACATGGAAGATCAGGAGTCAAGAATCAGTGTCTGACTAAATCAGTATCAGTGTTCATAGTCTCTAATCAGGACCCTAAATCTGTTTTAATGTTAGTGCCTACAGCACAGCACTGGGAGAGTATCAGCATGACCCCTGGAGAACAGTCAACTTGTGCTGCTGCTGGAAGTCATCTAGTCAACCACTCTGGCTAGATTTTTTTAAAGGGCTGGATGATTTTATAGGCTGTAATATGTGCTGTAGTAAAACCTTTGCTTTCCACTAATCCATCATTTTACAGCCAAGGATCTCCTAGAACCTTGCAGATGAGCAATGTAAGCACAGTTTCACCAGGCTGAGACAGGCAGGGAGGCTCTGAGGATAAACCAGATGACAGGCAGACCTTATATCTTCTGGTTTCCCATTTCCCCTGTGTCAAAGAAATATGATCATGACCTAAATGCCAGGATGTACTGTGAAGCCAGCAGGTATTCTTTCTCCCATGCTCAGCTAGGCACAAAGTGCTTGGGATGCCACCCGTGTACCAGAGCAGCAGGCAGCCCCAGCTCTGCCTCCCAGCTGAACCTGCACTATTACCTGGCATGTTCTGGCTGTGTTTGCTTCATTCTTCAGCATCAACATCTCCTTTTATACTGCCAGGCTAAATGTGCTACTGGAACGTGGAACATCTACTGTCTATATTTGTCATCTTCAAGGGGTTAATAGTGGATGAAGTCATAGCTCTACCGAAGTTAAAGCACTGCCAGTGATGGTGCAGTCAGGATTTTACTCTGCTAGGGCTTCTGCTAAAGCAACAAGGAGCAGCTCTGTGCATTCTTATGCCCATACTCTTTCATATGTGCAGGATTAGCCTTTGATTCCCCAAGAAACACCCTTGAAATAACACTTCCAGTGAGGTAGTGTGTTCTTGTCCCTGGGACATATGAGCCTGCTGGCACAGACACTCTGCACACCAGCCAGATTAAAATCCTAGCATGGAAAGGTTGGTATCTTTCGCTCTAAGAGAAATGGGCATTTCATTCCCTGCTCTTTAACAGGTGATACCAGGCCAAGCATTGTTCCTGTTTACAACAGTCTATCTTTCACAACTCCTTACATAGCCAGCTGGAGATAGAGACTACAAAGAACACACAGAAAAAAAACCAAACCAAACAACCTTAAAGTAAAAGACAATTCCCTGTGTTAGACCCCGAGGCGCTCCTCCAGACAGTGTTGTGTCTTACACAAAACACCAGGCAAAGGCAGAGCCCCTTGAAGCTCTCACTAATGGAGCCACCTTGCTTTCTGCTCCCTGCTTTACACCTCCTTCTCTATTGCCCTGAGGATACTGCATGAAAATAAAACCAAGGCATCTAAATGGTCTTAAACATCTCAGGCAAACTCACTTTTCTCTTAGAGGTGTTAGGAGAACAGGACACAAGCAGTGCCATGCCCAGGACAGCTTCTGCCACAAGTATTCCACACACTCCTGTCCTGCTTTACTCTGGGGCCCCTTACAACTTCCAGTGCTGAAAAATGCATTCCTGCATCTTTGGGAAGTAAGCCAGGCTTTGAGATAAGCCTAGCTTCACACAGGTTTTATTTTTACACTCTTACTCATCTAACTCCAGGTCTCCTCAGGCTGGTTCAAGAAAGAACAGAGAGTGGTCTTCAAAGAGTGAAAACTGAGTTTGCACGAGGCTGATAAAAGCCTCTTGTGCTCCCTGTGAGGTCTCCCCAGACCTGAAACCACAGCACGGAGACTTCATCATCCTCTAGCATGCAGCCAGGGAGAATGTCACTGCTCCCATGGGGCTGGGAGCAGGACAGGCTAGAGAGGTCCCCAAAGGAAAACTGGTCCCTCAAGGCCTGCTGTGAACTAGGGAAAAGGACTTGGCTGCTGCTTATCTTCTTGAGCTTGGACTAGATGATCTCCAGATGTCCTTTCTAACCCCTACCATTCCATGATCCTTCTGTTGGTTCAGTATCTCTCCACCTTTAGCTAAGGAGGAAGGTGCCAAAGCAGTCTTTCCAGTTCATCAGCTCAAATACTTCTGGGTTTTTTAGATCCACTGAAAACACACAGGTCTTTGAGAATCCACAGCTTGAAGGTCTCTCAGCAGCCACCACACTCATGTGGAATAACATGTTAAAAAAATACACTACCAGCAATTTTCAACAACTTGCCCAAAATATCCTAAATGAATTCCCTCTCTTCATTTGCATTTTGATTGTGTGGGGTTTTTTGTGTTTTTTTTTAAGTCAGTTTGGTCATTGTTAGCTTGAACAAGAAAACTTTACTCCCAGAGGAGAGCTTTTCAACCATCTTCTGGGGACAAAGAGGAACAGAACATTGAAAATATGAATTCATAATGAAATGGGAAACAAAGGAACATCAGAATCGCGTTACTGAATCAGATCAACCTTGTGCTCTGCTCTGTCTTCAACAAAGCTTTAAATATAGCCAAGTGATAATACTGCTCTTCAGAAATAGCTTTTTGAGGGTTGACATCCAAATCCATAATTCCAGTCCCCAAGAATTTCACAATCTTCATTTGAATGCTGCTTTATCCTCTGTGTTTGCCAGTCTAGACAGCACAATGAATACAGTGATTTAAAACACAATGAATTCTCTCTTAAAACAAAATATTTGGTAAAATTGCTTTTTAATCATTTCTTTTCTCTCTTTCCATAAAGGCTATGCTATAAATAAACCCTGAAAGTTCACATTTGAGCATTATTTCTAAAGGCTAGGCAAGAGGCAAGCGAAGGGTTTACACAGGAAAAAAAGAGAGGCACTGTGGAGCAGGAATAAAGGGATGCATTCATGATTTCTAACCTTTTGTTAGAGTGTCAAAGCTGAGACAGATACAAGCTAGTAAACACTCTGCTTACCACAGAGAGAGTCAGGCAAAATGGGGTTACCCTGCCTGGGATAGCAGGAACACAGGCCCAGGGAACCAAATTCTCCAAGGCCCACCAAGATGTCCACACAAGGTACCATTTTGCTGCTGGAAAGGTGACCCATGGTCATTCAAAGCCATTTGGGACTGGGGGCTGAATTCTGCTCCTCAGCATGAGCTGGGGAGGAGGTAAGTTGAAGACAGCAGGACAGGCTCAAGGGGCAGTAGATCTCCCAGGGAAACCCTGTCTGGAACCCAGGGAAAGTCCTATCTCCTAGGGAAGCTCTATTTTGACACAGCATATAAAAGCTGGACATTTCAATCATTGTCCTTTTGGTAATGGAAAGCAACAGGGTACCAGCTACTTGGAGAAAGATCCTTAAGACAATATGAACACCAAGAGGGGTACTCAGATGCTGTGAATGCTTCCAGTTGGCCTATGGATGATGGGAAGGATCTCTGAGATCGTCGAGTCCAACCATTCAGCCAACACTCCCATGCTCACCACTAAAGCATGTCCCCAGGCACCACATCTACATGTTTTCTGAACACTTCCAGGGATGGTGATTCCACCACCTCCCTGGGCAGCCTGGGCCAATGCCTGATAACCTCCTCAGTGAAGAAATTCTTCCTAATATCCAATCTACACCTCTCCTGGTGCAACTTGAAGCCATTTCCTCTTGTCAGGAATTTCAGAAGGAGCTGGAATGAAATGCATGGCTTACTCTTCCTCTATTTGCTCATTCACCTCATCTCAGTACTTATGGAAAAGGAGGAAATGATATTAATGTTTATTGTGCCAATACAAGTGATCAAATGCTGCTCTTCTTACAGCCACACATGGTGAGAAATCTGCACCAGCAAACATACTTCTTTATGTATTCCTGTGAAGGAGTAAGTGTCTGCATAGAGAATGTCTCAATTCCTGAACTCCACAGAGCTTTGAAACATTAATTTTGCCTTAATGACTCTGAAAACATTTCCCAGACTCCCACTCAGGTCACTCTTGACTCTCTGGTGTTTCTGTACAGCTCTGTACAGCCACAGACCCAGCATCAGAGGAAAACAAAAGTTGTCCCATTCACTGAAATGAAATGTAGCAACATCCTTCTCCCTAAAACTTGTTCTGATTTGCAGAATTCACCAGGTGTTAAGTAACTTCAAACTAAAAGACTGACTTTTAGTCTTTTCACTTTTCAGTCCTCATAACAAATAAATAATGTTATATAGAATGTTTTCTACTCTTTTTCAGCAGAAGAACCTCTCCTCTCCCTCGTTTCTATTCCACACATGCTAGCTGAGACTAACAGATGCTCACTAGCATCATTTCAAGAAGTCTAGTCACAGATATATTTGGATTTGAGGGGAATAAATAGATTTCTTGAAATGCTGATGTTCAAGAAATCCATTGAAACTTTTCTAAGGATTTTAAGGCAGGCTGCTATTTTCTTATAGGCTTTTATTTAAGGACTGTTTACTCAATAGCCTGGAGATGCAAAATTCATCCTATCTCTGCTTACAGGAGTTATATGAATGTATTTATGTAACACAGCCCTAGCAGAACATTACTTTTTAGTGGTGTATGACTGCATGAAGAAAGCATGTGATGGACCATATGCAATATTTTTCTAGTGGGTTTTTTTCCCCTCCTTAAATTTGTCTGAGTTATAGGGGCAGATCTTGGCAGCATACACAAAGCCCCAAAATCTGTAACTCAGTTCTCTGTGGTATTCTGAAGGGAGTAAGCCAAGTTTTAAAACACATTATGGATAAATAGTAGCGCTGAGCAAAAGTTCACACCTAAGACCAAAGTGTGAAAATTTGGCTTTCATTCATTTAGTGAAAAGGTGGAAAATTTCACACAAGCTTGTATTTTCCTTTTGCTCTGCTCCAGTATAGATTTCTGTGTGTGTACCAAACCTGAGAGAGTGTGTTTCTGTCTGTCTGTAAGTGAGACTACAGAGAAAGAGGCAGAAGAGGATGGAAGGATGGAGGTCCAGCATACAGGACTTGAATTCAATTCTGCCTTCCAGAACAAGCCACTGTCCCTCTGAATCTCACTATCCACATGTTCAGTAACAGCTCTTGGCCCATCTCAGAGGAATATTTTAGGCATTTGTTTGTTGATGATTGTTCCAGTAGTGGAGGGCAATCAGGCAGGTAGCTTAGAAGAAGCTCAGCATTATTCTACTCCTAAACCATCAAACTTCAGTTGTCAGAAGGCAACTGGAAGCATCCTCAGTCCCAAGACAAGGTAGTTTACTAGTTCAACAACTGAATCAGCATCCAGAAAGTTTAAGAGTAGGGACAAGTGCAGATGAGGCCACAGAACCACTTCTACCCCCAGAGCACCTCCATTTGCTCTGCTTCAGTGACTGCAGCGAGTGTCAGCCAGGCTGTGGCCACAGTAGCTCAGTGTCACACAGAGCTTGTGTTTCAGCCAGGCTGGCCAGCTGACAGACAAAGCCATAAGAGGAGCAGCAGTGGCAATGCAGCTGCTTTAAAGGGTTGGCTTGTTGTGCTAGCAATGATATTAATTACTTATTCCACAGACCAAATTTAGCATGGGCTGAGGGTCAGCTACGATTGCCACATCATCTATCAGCTGGAAACTATGTTTGGGTCTAAGCTCCAGCCACACTGCTCCTAAATTTAGGTTGGTTTGTTGTTGATTTGACTCTGCACTCCTCTGAGTTGCCTTTGACTATCAAATAATTAAGCAGTTTGCTTTGTGAGGGCTTCATTGCTGGCACCTCTTAGTGCCCAAAGCTGCTTGGATGCAAACTTGACAGCTTAGCAGTGGTTTCAGCTTACCCAGGCAATGGAAAGAGTCCAAGTGTTTAGCTCCTGCTTTAGTCTCCCAGATTGCTGGCACTGGGTGCCATGAATCAACAGTCTGTGGGCAACACCTAAGCAGTCTGCACCAGAGCTGGGACAATGGCTTAGCCACACTTAGCCTGACATGAGCTTCCAGAACTTATCTGTGAAGCTTCACAATGTGCATGAAGATCCAGGAGAGCTTTACTCCAGGTAGCACAGACATTGCTAGGCTGCAATCACAGCAGCCCAGAGCTCTGCCCAAGCCTGGAGCCTGCTCTGCCTCCTCAGCAGTCCCACACCATGTCTGGCAATGCCATGGCTCACCAAAGGGGAGGCTCTCTGATGGGCACATTACATTTCCCTCATCCCATTCTGAGGTGGAAGAAATTTGTTAACTACACACAGCATCACTATTACAATAGTCTAAGAAGGTTTGTCCATCTAAAACACATGAAAACATGCTGATTTAAATCATTTTTGAGGCTTGGAAATGCAACACTGAGAGGCAGCTCTGTGTCAACAGAAAACAAGCTCACCTGGGAGTCAGGAGAGCAGAGTCCTCCATCAGATCCCAATGCAAGGCACTGCACTATAGCAATCAGCTACAGCAACCCTCTCCCTGCTCATCACTGCTGGGGGATGGAATAAACTAAAGCTGGGAGCACTGCTTCTCTGCACAACCTGGAACAAGCTACTTTGCTTCTCTGGCTACCTTCTGCTCACTGCATCTGTCCTAATGCTTTTACCCTCAGTGTTAGGTGGGATGTCCTTTGGGGCAGCTGTGTGCCTCCACACTAACTTGCACAACAAAAGGAATGAGCTGGACAGAAAGCAGAAGGTATCATTTGGACAGGGGAGGGTAAAAGAGAGAAGTTGAAGAGCAGGCATCTGCACAGGGTATCCTGACACTCAGCTGTGTACTTGACACAATATTTAGTTGAACTGCACCACTTCCTCTTAAGGTGTAAAATTCAGATTTATTCAGCTGATTTCTGTTCAGATTCACACTGAACACACAGCTTTCCTTGCCTTTAGTCACTGAGTTTAAACTTTTATTTGCCATCTGGCAATGGATTGAAGTTTACTGGGGGGAGGGGAGAGGAAAAGGGACTTTTTTTTTGCCTTTTTTTCCCCTTTTCATCTGTATTTGCTTTATGAGCTATGGCTAAGGCATCATTTACACATGGGGAACTGGATCAGGTTCTCTCAATTCTTTCCATATGTTCACTTATGCTGTCAAAACATTTTTTCAATCTAATTAATCTGCACAGGTCTCTCTGTTCATTTCCCTGCTCAGGGAGGGTTAGCATTTTGGGGGTACCTAGCTGGGACTCTGTCACAGAAACAACTTCTGCCTTCACTTTGCTTTAAGGTTACTCCATCAAGAAAACAAAACTATATGCAACACTTCACTCTTCTCCATGTCATTATTCTTTCCCTATTTCCAACACTGGCTGAGGAGACTTTCCTCTTCCCCTCATCTTTCAAACATGGTCTTTGCCATGCTCCACTGTCTACCTGAGTTTCATGAAGGAAATCCCTGTTGTGAGATTTGATTTAGGATTGTTTCTTATTATAAAAAAACCCTATACCTCAGAAATATGCTTACATTTTACCCAATCTGGACTGCATTTGGGGTATTACCCTGGACAGGGGCTCATAAAAAAAATAAAACCCAAAAGACCTTTAAAAGATCCAAACAAACAAAACCCCACACTCTTTCACTACTGTAAACCAGTAGAAGGTGGAGATGTTAAACAGAGAGTAAAACTGCATTCAAGCATGAAGAAAGAAGACAGCCCTTCTAGTAACCTGACAGAAATGCTATTTCCAACAAACAAACAAAGTATCACTGAAGAGAAAACTGATTATTTCACAGATCTCCAAAGCATGGCTGGCAAAGAGTAAAACTTAGAAGAAATGAGGACGCTTCACTGGGTTAAAAACTGGATAGATGGCTGAGTCCAAAGAGTTGTGATCAATGGAGTTCAATGCAGTTGGCAGCAGTCACAGTGGGGTCCCACAGGGCTCAGTCCTGGGGCCACTCCTGTTTAACATCTTCAGCAATGATTTGGCCCAGGGGATGGAGTGCACCCTTAG